>LZPO01087444.1:39236-51834 GCA_001675575.1 Neotoma lepida | reverse complement strand
GGTATAGTAGCCTGGGCAGTCATCTGTGGCATTTATCATTGCAGAACATCTTTCCAGGCCCTTCTGGCATTCAGAGTCTCCATTGAGAAGTCAGGCATTATTGTAACAGTTTCACCTTTATTATGTTTCTTGGCCCTTTTCCCTTGTAGTTTTTAATATTCTTTGTTTGTGATATACGTTTAGTGTTTTGATTATTATGTATCATGGGGTATTTCTTTTCTGGTCCAGTCTATTTGGTGTTCTGCATGTTTCTTATACTTTGATAGACACATCCTNATTTGTGTTAGGGAAGTTTTCTTCTGTTATTATTGTTGAAAATATTTTCTGTCTTTGAACTTGTTTTGTCTCTTTCTTAAATTCCTGTTACTCATAGACTTTTTATCTTTTAATAATGTCNTAAATTTATTAAATATTTTGTGCCTAAATATTTTTAGATTTTATAATTTCTTTGATTGAGGTATTCATTTATTCTACCTTGTCATATATGCCTGAGATTCTCTCTTATACTGTGTTGGTGGAAGCTTAACTCTCAGGTTGTTTGACTTATTGAATTTTTCATTTCTAGTTTTATCTCAGTTTAGGTTTTCTTTAGTGATTCTATTTCTCTTTTCATGTATTGAACTGTTTTCATTATAGCACCCCACTGTTCTTCTGTTTCCACAGTCTTCATTTAAGGATTTACTCATGCCCTCCTTGAACATATCATGGTTGCCATTGTGAAGTCCTTATGGGTTTTTTTTTGTTGTTGTTGTTGTTGTTCCGCTTATATTGCATTTCTCTGGTCTTACTGTAATAGGTTACCAGGTTCTAGTAGAGACATCATCATCTTGATCTAGCTGTTAATGATTATGTTTTTGCCCTGGTGCAAGGCACTGTGGGTTGAGATCATTTTGGTTCTAGGTATTGACACCTGATCTTTGTCGGGTGGATGTTCCATTCTTTTATCTCTATCTTAGAAAAGTGTTATTGCTGTGGGTTGCCTGTTAAAAAGTGTTGTACACATTCATTGGGGGCAGAGAGAGATAAGAGTGGGTTAGAATAAAAGGCTAATAGGTGATTCAGGAAAGAGCTAAGGGGACACTGTTTACACCTAGAAGTGTGTTCCACNGGGAAATGGAAGTGTGGTAAGAAAAGGAGATCTTGCAAGTAGGTTACAAGTAAGGCAAAGAATAATCTGGAGAGACATAGATAAAAGGGCTAGCCAGACTCTGGGTCTAAACAAAGACTTAGAGTCTCCAGTGAATGAAGTTGAAGTTGGGGATGACACCTGTAAGCAAGTTGTAACTGAGGTAAAGCTGCAAATGAGAAAATAGTAATGGAAGGCAAGAAAGTCCCTGTAAGGTGTGGTCACTGGAGGTTCTAGGTAGAAAGCGCTTCTAAGTACTGATGGCTCATATGAAGGAATGAGTATGGGCTAAAGCAGGGAGCTAAGAGGATCCACAGATGGAGAAAAGTTGGGTCAACTCCATGATTTGGCAGATTCTCCTTAACATGGAGGTAGGATGGGAGGACAGGCCTTGTAAGCAAGCTGCTAAGGGACTGAAGATGAGACTGGAGCAGTTGTAATGGGGGACAGGAATAAGAGGGAAAATCCACTACCTGAGTTCCAGCCTGATGTGACCAGTAGTGTGTGGTGTTCTCAGATGGAGAATGCTTCTAGGTATCTGTAGCTGATACAAAGGTACAAGATGGCTGGCTCCATCATGAGTCTTTGTTGATACCACAGACACTGGAGGTAGGTGAGAGGATAAGCCTCTGTAAGCAATCTACTACGGGGCTTGGGATGATATTGGGGAGGTTGTATTGAAGGATATGAAAAGAAGTATAAATCTCCTATATAAGATNCAGTATGGCTACTTGGGATACCACAAAGAAAATGATCCTAGCTATTGGCCACTGACACAAAGGAATGGGCTAGAAGGGGAGCTGTTAGAGTGTCCACAGGAAGGAGGAAAGCTAGGGCCATGGCAAGGTTTGGAAGTAACCAGGGAATGGAGGGGAGTTAGGGTGGGAGGGCAACTGGTAGAAAGTAGTCTGCTACAGGGCTGGAAACAAATTATTTTCTACATGACCCAAAATTGTTTATTCAGAAGGTTTTTCCTCTCTGCCTTAGACAGTCCCACACATTTTCTGAATATTTATCAAAATAAAGTTTATGAGAAGTCAAGTTTGTAACTACACTTGGAGAACTTAAAGTTCTCACTCACTTTAGATATTCTGAAAGTCTTTTAGTTCTTTTGTCTTTGTGTTACTTTAGAGTTAGTGAAGTCTACACATGGGAGATCATGAGGGTCACCCTCATTTCTTGGAGTTTTAATATACAAAGAAGTTTTTTTTTAATTTGTATTATATTCAATGGTAGCTAAATAATTTATACCAAGTAACAATATCTTTTCTGATGAGCAGCAAACATTCATGTGGCCTGAACCTTGTCAGAAGCTTTCTTCATTAGTCCAGAATGTACCTTTAACTGTTTATAAACTTAAAAGTTGTAGCACATATTTGTAAGGTCCTGTTGATCAGGCATTACTCTTCAGTTCTATTCTCCTTACCTACNATGGCAAGTAAATACATTAGTAATTTTTTATCTAAAGCCAAAATTATAATGTCTANNAGTTTATTACATTGTAAAACTGATTATTACAAATTTCTAAACATGTAAAGGAATAAAGTTCCTGGCCTATTCCCTCTAAGAAGGCAGCTACCAGAAGTGTCAAGAATTCATCCTGACCTAACAACAAATAGTCAAGTATAGATAATACTAACTAAATACTAGCTAATTAACATTTCATNGTTTTATATTCCACTCATATAGCATNAAACTAATTCCTAAGAATTGTGAAGATTTCTGTTTAAATTTTTATTAGGAATATTACTNAACAAAACTAAAATTCAATGATCTCCATTCCAAACAAGCTCTGAGAATTACCAACATAGTGAAAATGCAAGATGAAAACAAGGAGTCTATGAATTAGGGGAAAAACATTTGTTCTAAAATTGTCAGGCTCTGAGACTTTCCTCCAGGAAAAGTCATGTTTCTGTTGTTACCATGTTCCCTTTTTTGATCCTTGAACACTCCTATCAAGGTCAGAGAGAATCATCTTGGTTTAGGGGGTTATCCTTCTATAACATCACTACATGTGTGGCTGGCATCCTTTCAACCATAGCCCCAATAAGGCTGAAGACATAATATCTTGTATCCTGGAAACCTAGGCAAGGTAGAATCAGACAAGTCTCCCAAACCAACAGTATGGTATCTATGAGGGTTTTCAATCTCCAAATGTTGAAAACCACCCCATNANCCAAANTTCTCAGGTTTCTAGCCCTTCCAGGTCTGGATAAAGACATAAGCAATTTTTCTCATCCAACCAGTTATTTCTTCTAGGACCTTTCCCTCATCTATATCTGTAANNAACAGTTTCTAAGGTTAAACATTTCATAAACACCTCCCTNAGTAGTACNCATGTAATCTATGGCTAAATAGATAGTTCTTAGTCCTAATCTAAGTTCTGGTAGAAAACATTGCACATTTTGGTTTGCTGCATNTCTAGTGCATTGAGGGCTTTATAGTTTTATTCTTCATAATTTTAAAAGCAGTCTATAACCTGATGATGTTCTTTAACATATAGATTGGAATATNGTATGCATAGGACCATATATTGTGCCCAGGTGTCTAGACCATAATAATGGTTTGCATTCAGGGAGTAATTCTTCATTTGTCCAGATGCAAATTTGTAGGCTATGTCATTTTGTCAGTTCCAGTTCTCATACACTTGGATTCTCAAATGTTCCTATCTGACAAATGGGAGTAGAAAGAAAGATGGATGTATACACCCAACAAACAAGATTCTGACAAGTTTGAATGAAGTACAGCATAGGCNGTCTTCATGTATATGTAGTGTAGCCTGCCTGGAGCCCACAATTCAGTGTTTATTATATTGTTCTAGGCATTTTGGAGATGAAAGAACTTGTACAAGGGGTGAAGGTCTGATTCAAAGTAGTTTGGGGTTCCCATACCATTGGCTTTTCTGGGAAGTTGTAGCATAGAAGACTTGTCTTAGGCAGGGAAGGTTTCCAACAAAAGTGTTAAATCATCCTGCANATCAGGGAAGACATTTTTCCCTAAATGGAGGTTTATAACAAGACTGAGGACTCCTGTTTCACTGTAAGGCCCAAGGGTATGCAATCTAGTTCTCTACCCTCAAAATGCCATTGGTCCCCCNTACTAGTTCCCCACCCTACCCCCACCTANATGGCAAGGTTCTGTNGGAACCCAAAATAGGTTTCTTGTTGTGGTGAAAATGGCAGAGAGGCTAATTTTTTATTTCCTCATAGAAAGAATAAAAGGATTAGTAAGAGATGATTTTATGGGTAATAGAAATGTCTTTGAAATGCAGCATTATTCCTGGGTCTATGACCAATCCACAAGTATATGCCTCAATCTGATAGCTATTGGGAATCTCCTAGGTTAAGAATAATGAAATTCACAGGGTTATTAGTCCATAATTGACAATCTGATGCAGAGCCCTCAGGTAAGGAGCACTGTTTTGCCTTTTCCCTGCCAGAGTGCTCATGAAACAGATACCCCCCCCCCAGTAGAGATAGTAAAACTGTGCATTATGGGCACATTGGCTCAAGTTGAAGGTTGCTAATACATGTATTTATCATTTAGTCTATTTTCTCATCCCCACTCCCAGGATAGTACTCCATATGGCACACCAAAATTTGAGCAACATCAACTATCATTGCAAACATGCCAAAAACATTTGACACTGACCACTCTAGGTTAGTGAATTATGGGTTTTGTGTCATTCAACCTTTGCCCAGGAGATATCATTGGATTTTTAGCTATTCTTCATTTGCAAAGTATTATAGGTCAAAATGTATGTAGTGCCTCCCTTGTTGGCTAATGGANTAGTTGTTTCTGTGTGAGTTGTCTGGACCTTTCCCTAGCATGAGAATTTAGTATGGTAAACCAATCAATTCTTTAAGCTTCTGCTGTAGGAATGACTGATGCAGGGCTGCTGTCTCCCTGTGTCTTNGGAGTTACAAATTGCTTCATCTGGATTCTCAGNTTGCATGGTTTTGATCGATCAGAAATGCACACCCACTCATGTGAAGCTGGTTTCAATCTGCTACAGTGAATCCATAATAAGCAGTGAAAGAATCTCTCACAGCCTGATTTGTAAGGCTGTTGGATATAGGGGTAGATAGACCAGTCTGANTGCTATGGAAGCAAAGAAACTGAGCAATATAAGCAGACAACCATCCTTGAGACACAAGCTGCATAACCTGAGAAAACACAAGGGGAATCAGTCACTGATGGACTGGCTCATACAAGCAGTTATAGACATTTGGTCATCCTCACTAGAGGTCTCCATGGATATAGGGGCCAGAGCACAATAGAGAAGGGACAGGCTACTGATTGGACTAAGTAGAAGGGAAGAAATGTACCATGATCCATTCATGGGGCCAGATAGGATGGTATTTCAGAGACTTAAGGAAGAACTAGATTCAGCAAGGGCCTTGACAGTGGCATGAACCTTCAACAGCGTTGCTGAATTCTTTGGTGGTCCAGGACCTTTATGAAGTAACAAAGGCTTTGACAGAACTAAATTACTTATCCCAGCACATAAAGATTGTCTATAAAGTGGGAAAGTAACCTGTAAGAGACAAGAGAAAGGTAAAGCAGAGGAAGAAGTCTATATGGATTAGTAGAAGGCAAATGTGGTAAGATTTGCATCAAGTTTGAGTTCCTAAAGGAAAAAAATGAAATAAATAAAAACTATGTACTAATGACCTTCTGGAAGGTTTTTAATGTAGTGCCCGCACTGCAAGTTATCCTCCAAGTTTTGAGTGAGGGGCTGAGGATTGAACAGAGACAAGACAGCAGGTCATCCGTCTCAAGAGAATGCCGTTTATTCTTGGGAGAGGGTTGGGTATATATAGGGCAGCAACAATGGCTCATAGCAGGATGGAAAATCCCCAGTGGTCAAAAGTTCAGGTTGTCTGGCCTCAGCTTGTTTACTNAAACAGCTCCCTTACAGAGGAAGAAGAACTTGCAATTAACTAGCTCAAGAGGAAGGAGTCAAGAACAAAAACATCCTGTGCGAGGCAAGCAGGTCAACAGTTGAAACCAGATTGGGGGCCCAGGGCCCAACATTTTAAGCCAGAGGATCTGTTTACAGAACGAATTGAAGATAAAACAATACAGAAACAGAGGATCAAGTTTGTCCCAGGGGTGGGCAATTATCTCTTCAAATTAATCAGAGTACCTTTGTCTCCTTCAAAACTATGCTAGGGGTTGAGACAATTTGCTTAGTCAGTTCCCCCTTCCAGCAGCCAGGCATGATGTGTGGAGAGGCAACAGCTTCAGTTACAGGCAGAGTGTCCACTCAGAGAATCAGCAACNAGGAAGGGTGGGGCTTCATTCACCATTAGCTCTGAGGAGGGCTGAGTAGTGTAAGACTGCCCAGGAAATTAAACAGGGGTGGGGAAATGCAGGGAGGTTCCATGGAAAAGCTCCAGCATTTGGAAGTGAATGACTGAGAGAGAATGACTGAGGACTGTGAAGATCTAAGTTAGTGGTCCTAACCATAGTAGTATAGCTAACATGGACCTATAGATGAAGAAATTGATACTAAATGGATAGAATCTTTTCATGCTGTGTTAGACCTTGATTGTGTTTGACTTTAGTATGTCCCTAGTTGTGGTATTCTGTGATCATCTGACATTTACTTGCAACAAATGACAGTGGACCTTCAACTTGCTTTGCCAAGCTTGTCTCCACAGTCTCACTCTGCAATATAAAAAAAAAAAGGTGGCTCGGGGCTTTGCAACATTGTTCTGCCCCTCCTTTGTATAAATGGTTTGTCACATATGGGCAACATAATACTGTAGATGGAAAATTCTCCATTCCTGTCAGCCCCATGGTCCAGACAAATCACTTCCACCAACAATCCTACAGACACTTATAAAATAATCACTCAGAGGCTTATATTAATTACATACTGTATGGCCTATGGCTTAAGGTTCTTGCTAGCTAGCTCTTTCATCTTAAATTAACCCATTCCTACTAATCTATATGTTGCCACGTAGTTGTAGCATTATGGGTCTGCTGACATCTTGTTCCTTTGGTGGCATCTGGTGTCTCTCCCAACTCCACCCTTCTTCTCTCTGCATCTCTGCTTAGATTTCCCCCCTGGCTGTAAGCTTTCTTGCCATAGGCCAAAGCAGCTTTATTTATTATCCCATGGGGGTCACACATATTCACAGCATACAGAAAGACATCCCACAGCACTTCTGCTAATCAGAAAGGAAAGTTTTGATTTTAACATAAATTTAACATAATTTTAACATTATGTATAACAAAACAGTTATCAAGCCAAAATTACAGTTACAATATCTATTTGTATTTGGCAAAATTAAAGAAAATATTCTATCATATATCTTATTTTGTAATTCTAAAGTTTTATATCTAATTTATCTTTTATCATGACTAAAAAAACTATAATTATATCTATCTAGTCTTCAACTTCATCACAGACCCCAGAAGGATATAATATTACCTGAGTAAACAGGAAGTGCATTGCAAGCAACTTCCATAATTCTAGAAATGACAGAGACATCTGGCTACCTGGACAGTCATCCAGAGTTCCTCTATAACTTTGGGGCATCTATCTTCAGCCTACAGGCCTAGAGTCTCTGGCATAGCTTTCAATGAAGTAGGAAATTTTAAGGACTCTTTTTCCCATTCTGTCAAAGTTCGTTAGTCATTTCTCCCCATGTCCTGTAGAATGTCTGGCAGTTTTTTCTGAGAAGTAGGAACCTGAAGGACCATCTCACCTTGTAAAGTTCAGTGGTCACCTTCCTATGTGTCCTGCATGTCCAGTTTATACAGCATCTTGTCATGCAGTCAAGGCAAGGGCACTTTTTTGCCCAGTGGCTAACTTTTGCCACAAAGAAAGCAAACTCCATAATGAGTTTCATTGATGCCCATCATCCTCTTTGAAGTAATTGGTGCTGCAAGAAGCAGATGTGTCTCATTGTCTAGAAAAGTCTAAGTTCTTAAAACATTTTGAATGACATATTCTGTAGGCCTTTGAAGCATTTACCTACCTAATTGAAGTATACCTATGTATACCTAAAAAACAACTAAAATGACTATAAGTTTGATTAGCATAGATGACTAATTGTTAATCTGTATTTCTTAATTATACATTACCATTTAAAATGAGTTGCATGAGCATTTCTTAAACAAGAGTAGAAATATATGTACAGAATAACAAAATTAATTTTAAATTTGTATAAAAAACTAAAATCCATAGCAAAGTAAAATATTTCAAACAAGTTGTTGCTCTTTAAAAGTAGATTTAATAATCTACCTTTTCATCCTATATCTATATTCCCTTTTCTTCTTTAGAAAGATTTTTGCATTTATAATCAACCCCNTTTAAATAAAAATAAACATTTATAAACAATATTTTGGGAATTTGGGCATAGTTTTTCATACTACTTCCTGCTGATTGAGGGCACTGGCAAACTTATGGGGATCCCAAGAAAATTAAAAATTATAGTTAATCCTTGGCTATAGTAGTCTGTGAGGCTGGATCATCTCAGCCAGTTGCTTTGAAGATGTTTTGGATGTTGGATCATCTGGGCCATGGCTGTTATCAGAGACCTTTCAGNGGGGTCTTGGTTGATCAAACCATATTGGTCTGGAAGCAATCCATAGGTTCTCATCTTCTGTGGAAACAAAAGCAGAACCTCTTTTCNAAAGTGACATATCCTTAGACATAAATTTTGAAGTCAAGATATCTTTAAAATATACATATTGGTTTAACTTAGTAGTCCTTACAAGAAAATGTTTTTCTGCAGTTAAAAATTCCAAAGACAACATAATCCAGACTCTCTGTGTAATTTCCATCTTTATGTGGCTTATTATATTTTTACATATTATTTTATTTTTTTAAGACTTTATTTTATTTTTATGACTATCTATATACTTTCTTTTCTCTCTCTGTCTCAAGCCTATGTATCTTTTACATACATTGTAAACCATTTAGAGATTTATTCCATCTGAATCTGTCTTATTGTGTACCTATAATCTTCTTGTGGTCAGGAGAGATTTTAAACTCTTAANCTATGTGGCTAGGACCAAATCTGCAGCTTTGGCTGCTGGCCCCACCTCATTAGGCTTCCCAACATGACAGAGGTATGTTTATCACCATATCTGAGAGCCATGCNCACCATTAACTCTGGGAAGCAGTGAGTCTATATCTCCATCAAGCAGCATGTAGTCCAGAAAACTTTTTTTGTCTGTACTACCAAAGTCTAAATCCACCATTCAGAATGCTACATAGATTGGAGACACCTATGTGTACCATGGCAGAAATCTGCCACGCTATAGCTCAAGCCCACAAANAAGGCATCTCTGTATCATGGCTCACATGAGAGACATAACTAGGAAGCTGTTCTTGACTTCATTTTAGAACACTTTTTTAAAGCTTTCTCGGGTTTTAGGTGGAAATTCTTACCCCATGTTGGAATGCCAGATGTAGCTGGAAGTATCTCCAGTCCCACCTGGCCCCACAGTCTCACAGCTGCTAATAAAATAATCACTCAGAGATTTAATATAAATTACAAACTGTATGACTTATGGCTCAAGCTTCTTGCTAACTAGNTCTTATAACTTAACTCAAACAATTTCAATTAATCCNTGTATTGCCATGTGTTCTTTGACTTTACCTCTGTCACATTACATGTTGCTCCTTGGATGGTAGGCTGGTATATCCCCACTCTGCCTTTCTTCCCTTATTATCTCTTTTGGATTTTCCTGCCTGGCTCCATCTTTTATTACTGCAATCTGTGTCAATTTGGATATTTTTCTGTTTCTTGGTTATTGTCCATTTTCTCACTTNGATTTTGTAGTAAGAGAAATGCCCACAAAATCCATATTTTGAAGATGAAGGATTAAATAGAAAGACATAAAAATATGGATTTTTAACAAATCAGGAGAAATATAGTCATGNTTCTAGATCATCCCCTCAGCTCAGGGATCACTGTGGAAGAAGAGGTGTGGAAAAAATTATAAAAGCCATAGGAAAGNGTGAAGAGGGTTGTGAGTGACTATTATNCAAGCTAAGGAACTTCCATCTTGGAGAGTTCAGGCATGCCCCTTGCAAAATGATTATATTGGCTGGGCTCATTGGTTGTATCTCCACATAGAGAGGTGCAGGATGTCATGAGACCCTCATCTAAGTATCCAGAAGTTTCCTCCCACCTGTTTAATACAACTTGGCTCCATTGCATATGACCTCAAGGAGTGGTTAGAGTATATAAGCATGTTTGTGAAGTCTCAATCCGTGTGTCTTGGGACCTTCATTTCTGTTGGGTAAAGGCTTTCTAGGTGCAGGCTGTTGGAGAAAGAAGAAACCATGCCCTTAAAAGTAANCCTGTACCTATCTTTTGTGTGAAAACCAACTAAACTCTTTGACTTCCTAAAATAAACTTTGAAGAATTGTNCCTTGTTTTGTCAATGGGATAATAAAGTAGGATTAGGCTTTGCTCATGTCTTCNTCTGGGAAAGAATTTTAGCAACAGCTTTCTTCAGGTATCTCTGCGGAAGTTTTGCTCACACTCATAGCTTTTCCCCTCCTTCCTTCATGCTGCTTAAGAGGTTTCTGGTAAAGTTCAAAATCTGAAATTACTAGTTATCATTAGGGTTCCAGCAAGGATCTNCATTGGGGAACTGGTTTGGAACATATGCCTGGGTATTTAATTTCCCTGACAAGATATTCTTCTAACCATTTAAGTGCAGCCTGGGGAGTTTGATGGTGTTCTTCAGTATTAAACAGAGCCAGGGGAACCTGGCAGCCATCAGTCTAAGTGCACTTGTGCATGTGTAGATGATTTATTTCATTAGATAAATCATATCATGAGAGAATGTGTTTTTCCTCAGTTCAGGGGGCAAATAAAGAGTTGACATGGGTTTTTCCCACCCCTGCACCTGGCCATCTTGATAATATTAGAAGGGGCCCTAGGCTTCCCTCAGTGGCAGCATTTGTAAAGCATATTGGTATCTATGGGGAGAAGGGTTACCCCAGAATCTGCCTGGCAAGAATATATGGGATTTGGATTGGCAACTCTAGACTGACTTCTGTGCATATTTTGCATGACTCCATGGTCAGGGTAGCTTTAGGAGTGTGAATGTCCTCTGATAGAACTCTAGCCATGTTAGGTGCAAGGNGCAGGTCACAGAAAAGGATAAAATAGATGTAGGGTGAATTTCCTCTGGCTCTCCGGAAAGAATGGATTTCCCTGGTTCCAGTAAGCATCTTGAGGGAGATATCATCTGGGACAGCATGACGTTACAGTTGTGTTACACAGCTCTANCATAAAAAGGCTTTAAGTAATGTGGCTGAGAAACGATTATGTCTTCTCAGCCATTCATGTTGGGGAATTTATTAGGACAGTCTGGGTCTCCTGTGGTGAATCTAAAGACTNTACTAACTAGCTATTTCTCTTTTGACCCCTTAGAGTAGCACTCCATCTATAGTGAAGACTGCTCTATTTTACAGAAGTCTGGAAAATCATTTTTTTATCACACACTCTATGGTGGTAACGTTACTCTGCTTACCAATCCATTTCCTCCCTCTAAAAGTTGACAGTCATATAGAAGAATGGGAAAAAGAAAGAGCAAATAATAATTTGTTTGGTTCCAGATGTTCTTCATATTACAGTATGTTAGGCACCTCTCAGTATTTGTGGAATTGTATGAATCCCAATGTCAGGATCCCTCCAAAGAGGGCCACAATAACCTATATGATGATCAGTACTCACCTGTGGAAGAGAGCACCACAGTCATGTTGGCCCCTGGTATCAACTTCTTCAGTTGTCTGTCTCATTCACTGCCATTTAAACAGTAACCAACACACCATCCAATACTAAAGAGACTGGTCTCATTTCCTGTGAGACTACTCAGGCAATTCTAAGAAATAATAAGGCTCTGCTTCTAACTCTAGGGGGAGGCTTACTAAAATGAACCGGGGTCTTTACCAATCTGATAGGCAGTGCACACTTGGCTGGTCTCTGGACCTCATCAGGTTCCTTTATGCTCCCAAGGTTGTTGCCACTGAACTCTAGGAGGGCTAGTCTCTTAAAAAAGATGCAAGATAAGTTCACCTACCTCAGTGTCCTATGGTTAACACCCCAATGACAAGGAAGATGACATCACCATCTCCAAATTCTGTTACAAGACCTCAAGAAATGTCATTGGAATCTTGGACAGAGAACTAGAACACCAAGGCCTTTCTGCTAAGAAGCTGTGCTTACTCCCTCTGCCAGTGGCTGAGCAAATTCACACCTGAAATCTGGGACCTGGGCACAGAGAGATATTGTCTGATATACATTCCATTAACTCTGCATTATATTTTAGCCACTCTGTCTCCCTTCCATGGTAACATACATTCTGATTGTGTGATCTACACTACAGAGTTGTGACAGAGTCATACATGTGCACAGATACTGATTATGTCATACTGCTTTCTCTCTGTTCTGGGAGATCCCTTACCACAAGGTAACATTGGAATAAGTCCTT
>LZPO01087444.1:0-11674 GCA_001675575.1 Neotoma lepida | reverse complement strand
TTGTATTGTGTGTATGACGCATCCTAACATGATTAAATTAGTGTATACAGAGACTGAGGTCCCTTAATCAAGGGACTCTGCAGTGCTACAGGTCATCTAACTCGAGGATCCCATAGTCCTGGGGATCTCTATCTCCAGGATCCCACAGTCCTTGGGGAGTTACAACTCCCGAATCCTGCATTCCTGCGTGTTCACTAATCCCAGATATCTGCATTTACAGGTATTTTCTAAGTCTAATATTCTGCATTCCTGGGTGTCCTCTCACTCCAGCATCCTGNATCTAGTTTCTCAGAAACCTCTAACTGATGTTATAGTGACATAATTTTATGAAAATACCTGTCACATTTAAAGATACTACACTTTGGCTGAAACTCACATGCAAGTTAAGGATACACCTTTAGTTCATTTAAGACTATATACTTAACCTGCTGTCCTACTGTGTACTCAGCTTGTTTATGTATAACATGCCTTCAAGGAAACAATGTAACCAACATTTCTCGCCTTGGATTTCCCATGCCAATAAACCTTTACAACTTAATCTAATGCGCAGCAGTTTGGAAGCAAATTTATACAACAAATATACATACCTTCTTCTTACATGTAATCAAACACAGCCACTGCAGATGACCCAAACAAACATAAGACAAACAGGAACTTATTCTTAACTGTATTAACTGCAAACAGAACCCTTTATCTGCAAGGTACTTTNCCCCAATTTTGGTTTCCCATTAACATGCAAGATGTATTGTTCTTGTTCCTGTTTTGGCCTCATGAAACAATCAAAGAAAAACAAGGGCAAGTGTGGGGGCCTGCAGAGCCAAGTTGTTTATGAGTAAAGATGGCCCTGGGAGGAGGTAGGGAGGAAGGAATCCAAATTGTTGACAAAGGTTTGTGGGAGTCTGTGGAGGAAGCAAGGAGAGAGGAACCTAAGCTCTTTAGGTCTGGGTGACCTTTAAATTGATTGGACTAACAGGGCATCTACCCCCCACCCCTCTCTCTAGACTTGTGGTTTTAGGCTTTAAAAGGGGCTGACTGTCCTTCAATAAAGAAGTTCTTGCTTGACTTGACTCCCTGTTGCGTCTGATTGTCTTCCAGGAAAGGGAGGCTGGGAACAGGTGGACAGTCACACTTACCTTTCCTGGGTTCCAGGGGTTCCAGGTNGTCCCTTCTCAGGAGACCTAAGCTCTCAGTGGGGCAGATGTCACAACAAGCAAGAGAGGTATGAGCTCAGGAAATACATCAGGATGTATTTGCCCCTGTTTGGATCTGATGGGAAATATGGTGGACTTGTGATTTTGCCTTTATAAACATCTGCAAAATATGACTTGTAGCCATTTCCTGGGAATCCTGGAGTGGACCTGACCAGAGTACATCATGCTGGCCAGTTTTTAATTAAAGCTTGATTCAAATTTGNCTCAAAAATTGTGGAACTGCTCATTCTCTTGAAGTCCTCAGCTTGAGCACTTCCCTTTCCCTTTTTTATTAAGTCTCCTTTTGGTATCTCTGAGGTTGTATTTAATGCTTCATGATGCACCAGGATACTCTTCAGTCCTTGGGGACCTGTAATCCAGGGATCCTGTGGTGTCAGAAGATTTATCATCTTGAGGTCCCTGCAGTCCTGGGGGACCTCAAACTCAGGACACTCATGCATATATAATGCTTTATGTTCAAATCCAAGCTGAAAATCTAGATTTGTGCTACATGTTCAGAAACAGACTGTTTCCAAGTAATTATAAAGCTCTGATTTTTTTTAATGTATGGAAAAATTTTAACGGAATTGTTAACTAAACATTCTCAGGTTGGAAGAACAATACATTTTAAAGGAAACAGCATTAACCACAGATCATTTGTGAATGTTTCTATACCTCCAGCAGCTTCCTTTGGATCCCAGATAAGGTTTATTTCCAAACTTTAAACTTGACTTTCCACACACACTCTAATTCCCACTACAAACTGTTGAAAACCTTGATGAATAACTATACAACACCCTGCAAGGGCTGATGAAGTGATTTGGGGGAGGCTAATGGCACAGTCCTAAAAAAGAAGTTTTTCATTTTTGAAGTTTTCATGGCATCTGCTAAGGTCTCCCTAGATCTGGTAGTTTGCATCAGGTGACAGGACCATCACAGCAGTCTGTGCATCTGAAAGGAAAAAGGAATAACTGGGCAGAAGCACACAGCTTGGGATGAAAGTAGCAGAATATAAAAGAAGAGAAGGAAAAGAGGAAAGGTCTCCAGGTACTAAAATCAAGGTAATGGAAACGTACTATACATGGACTTACACATTAACTTTTCCAAAGTCTGAGTTCTAAGAGTTCTTAATTTCTTCAGTTTCCTTAGAAAGAAGAATTATCATTCTTTCAATAGTGAAACTGATAGCCAGAGACTTCTAATAAATTGCCAGAAGACAACTAAATAATAAGTGGTAACATAGAAGTCAGGCTTAAAATACAAGCTTGTATGACTCAGAAAGAATGAGGTTTTTTCAAAGAAAAAATATTAAAATGGCAAGAAAAAAAATCAAAACTCAGAAATTTGCATCAAAAACAATTTCTGTCACATTAGCATGTATGAGGCCATTGGGGGAACATTGCAAATTCTTCTTTAACTATAACTAAGCAGCTGCTATCTCTGCTGTTATTCATCCTTTACTCTTTACTGTGCAGAGGGGATGAAAAATCATTGTTTTAAATCCAGGTTCTTAAAATATGGTTCCAGGTCACCACCTTCATCTCTCCAAACTAGATGTAGATGGGAGGCTCTGGGGTAGGGCATCCACCAATGGGTCTGCTTTTTTTATTGTTATTTTGGCATAAGCCACAAGGGTCTCTTAAATTACACATCTGTACTTCACAAGTATGATGGGGATTTCATTTAGCCAGAATCATTTTCTACAGGAATACCACACATCCCATCTTTCTTTTGGTTTCTGTTTCTAGGAACAGTCCTGTTTTGTTTGTTTGTTTGTTTATTTTTTTGTTTGTTTTTTCTTATTTGGAGAGGCCACCTGCATTTTGAGGTTCATGGCCATGGCCTCCTCCTAATGAAAGCAGACCTAGGAGCCACTCTTCCAAGGGGCATTTTGCATGTAAATTGTTAGGCTGCAGAGACAAGGAGCAAGCTCTCTCTTCCAGACAACTTGGCTGGGGGCCATTTTCTGTATCTTTGACTGAAGTCTCAGGCCCTCAATAATAGGCTATGGTATTGGGTGCCTCAGTAGTTCTTGATTTCCAATACTTATCAAATAATAGAATTTGAGTGTAAAATGGACAACTTGAGATCACTGACAAACTATGGTCTGGTGAAAGCTTTTGGCCAAAGCGAGGCATATTCACTCAGGAAATTTCTTCTGTTTACACTCTTGTGCTTTTCTTCTTTCAGACTTGAAGCTGGCCTCAAGGCTACCTTGATAGCTAGTTGGTGCTGACTCACCTTTTTTTTCTCTACTTTCCTTAATTTTTTTAATATGCAGCGCTCATAAGAGTGCTTTGAGTTACAGGTGGGCAAAAAGGTTAGTGGAGCTAAAATAAACAAAATTATAGCAGGAAATAAAAGAGGAAATATTTTTATTAAAACAATACATTCTCATTATGTACTGTTATGCTTTTAACACAATACTCACTATACAGCATAACTACGTTATTGTTATTTGTATCTGGATAGGACAATAATGAAAATAATATTTCATTTTGTAAAAGTAAAATGGTTTTATGGGAAAAAATTTGAAAGCAGTAAAATAAAAAGCAAACCTCATCACATCTAAAATAACGTTGAGCCATGGAGATAAGGAAGGATGCTTGAAGAAGAAGAGGGATGGTTAAGGGAGCAAAATGAAGAAATTCCTTCTTCTTGGCAGTAAGGCTGAGTTATGAGGTGGATGAAGATGGTTACAGAAGACAAAAATAAAGCAATAAGGGAGTGATAGCAGCCTCCAGAAAGTAAGAAGTATGGTGTCCAGAAGCAGTAGACCAAATGAAGCTGTTCAATAAATTCAATTCATCTAAACAATAGCTATGGGCAAAGCTTCCTAATCTTTCAGTCAGTGGCAGTTTCTCTTCTCTCATGCATATTAGCAATGCTATGAAAGTCTCTATTTGTATAACTACAGATTTCTTACTTGTGAACTGAACCAAAAAGATATAGAAACTTAAAATAGTTAAAGAACTGTAATAAAATCTCATTAATTAATGGTGCACAGGAATTAGAAGATGTAAGATGAAAACATACATCAAATATGCACACATTTTGATTAAAATTCAAAAGTACATGAATCACGCTATATTACAGGTAAAGTAGACTACCTTTATGTATTCACTTTAAATGACTGGAGTATATATAATTCATTCCAAAGTGACTCTGGAGGAGGAAGGAGGATAGATTAACCTTTCAGTGCCACACCTGTTCTCTGGATTTCCCTACGTGTTAATGAATTTCCTAAGATGAGGACTTCAGAGCTGCTGGCAGTATATTAATCTGAGGAAGCACGAAGTAATACATCCTCTATACTCAAAGGTGAGTGAACCAATTTATACAATGTTAAATCAAATCCAAGCCAGTCCCTAAAGACAGAGCACCAACCTGCAAAGCCCAAAGACATCTGTGAAAGTCACCAGCCCAGCTCACTCAAAGTCACTCCTGAGTTTCCAACTCCAGTTCTTTATCTCTGTCTCAACAGTAAACTGTGAAATATTGTGCCTCTCCCAAATGCCTCCAGGAATAAGGACATCTGTCAAGAGACCTATGAAAATAACAAGCTTTGTCTCAAAGGCACCATCCGCTCAATGCTGGAGTCTAAAAACAGATTTGAAAAGCTGTTAAAAAATAAATAGATGATGAGAAGAGACATACAGAGGAATGTAGAAGAATTCCTTTCTAAAATATATTTCACTGAATTTAAATACTCGAAGCCAATTTTAGTGCTCTAAGATTTGTGCTACCTTTGAAAAAAGTCGGGATGGGGTGTCTGACCCCGAGGTTCACTGACATCAGACACAGAAGATACAGAGGATACCTACCAATTCTAAAACAGAAAGATGACAAGTCTCAGAATTTAAGTTTATAGACCCAGGAGGAAAAAATAAAGGTTAGACAAGGTCACATAGATGGCCCAAAGAAGAATAAACAAAGCCTTTGATGCCTGGCCAGGCAGCAAGCCTGTCAGAAAGGCTTGACTGTCTTCCTCTGGTGACATCACTGCTCAATCTCACTGCCTGGAGTCGGGGCTGGGAAGAAGGTAGTTTCAACATGATTTCTAGCCCTGAAAAAAAAGATACACACCTGGAACAGAATAGGGCTGAGTAAAATTTCAAAATTAATCAACATGACAGCCATTGAGCATATTACAAAATGACTATAAATTTAACCATATCATGCTTTAATCTCCTGTCTTCTGAAGCTCTTGCCTCATATTGTATGAGCACTTTTACACTTTCTCTGAGTTTATACGGAGTTGCAAAAATAATTTAATACATAAACAAAATGGTTCATAATGTTGTTGCTTCAATTGAATAGATAGTCAATTTACCTTCCAAAGTTTTTGAATGTCTAGAGGGGTTCACATATTATCATAATTTTATTAAATTCTCCTTTCTCTCTTCTGTTAAACTAAAATTCTTTATTATCATTCATTTTAAAGATTGATTATCTTGTGGATTTCAAATAGAAGCAAGTGGCTTCTTTACATTTTAGTTAGTACTAGTGGACATGAACTGATCTGCAGATTTTATGGTCCCTTTGTTTTTGATCTTCTGTGAATTATCGAGTAATTTTAAGTCATTTTCACTGGCACTGTGTCATTATTTGTCTTTCCCAATTGGAGAAATCTTACTGCATGGGATGGACATGAGCTCTATTGTGTGTGCTCACATGAATTTCAGTTGGTCCTTTACCTGTTAAATTGTGTTATTTGCTCTTTTGTGTATTCAAAGTGGTTCATTTAAAGCACAAGAGACATTAACAAAATCCAGTACTTCTGTGTGATAAAGAAGCTGAAGATACAAGGGATATAAGGAAGATAACAACATAATAAAGATTATATGGTAAAATTATGAACATGAAAAGCTTCAAAGCATTTCCCATAAAACTATAAAACTATAAAACAAGGTTGGCCATGTTCTCCATTCTTATTAAATATAGTTCTTGAAGGCTTATCTAGATCAATAAGACAAATAAAGTAAAATTAAAATGATACAAATAAAAAAAGCAGTGAAATCATCCTTACTTCAGATTACAGTATTTTATATATAAGATACTAAAGACTACCAAAATCTCTTGATATGATAAACTTTTTAAATAAAGTGGTGTGTTTCAAAATTAATGCACAAAAATTAGTAGCATTTCTATAAAACAATATCAAGAAACAGATTCAAATATGTTTTAAAAATAATTAGAATAAAATACCTTCAAATACATTAGAACAAAGAATAACATAATGACAAATACATATAGTGACAGAAAAAAAGACAAACAATTGACTAGAACAGAGGACCCAGTTATAAACCTTATGCAATCACAGACACCTAATTTTACAATAACATAAAAAACACACATTGTAAACCACACCCTCATCAATAAATTTTACTGTGAAAACTGTGATTCACAAGAATAATTAAAATTTGTTTTTCTCTGTTATTCTGTACAATATTGAACTCCAAATGGATAAACATCATTTACACAAGGTCTAGAACTCTGACACCAGAAGAGGAAACAGTAGAAAAAAATCTCAAAATTAAGCATAAACAGGGACTTGTAAACGAATTTCTAAATGGTCTTATTAAATAAAAACACAGAGCCAGAGATAGGGGTGAAAGTCGGACAGAGATCAGAGGAATTGGCAACAGCTACCAGCCTCACCTCACAATGCCGGTGCTTCCAAAAGCGTATGTGTGTGTGATTTCCTGTATCTCCACACCTATATCCCTTTCTGTCCTGTTCTCCTATTGGCTTTCTCAGCCTAGCTATATCACTTCCTCCTCTTGCTCAGCTCTGTCACTTCCTGTCTATCTGTATAGACCTCCAGAACACTATGGTTGATGCTGAGATTAAAGGTAGTGTTACCATGCTTGGTTCTGTTCCCTAGTGTGACCGTGAACTCAGAGATATAGACAGACCCTGCCTGCTAGGTGATAGAATTAAGGGTGTGTGCTAACATTGCATGACTTTTGTGTTTACTACTATTGGCTGACCTTCTTCCTCTGACCCTCAGATAAATTTTATTGGGAGACACAGATAAATTATCACCACAGGGACTTTCTGAACAGACTACAGCTGCTCAAGAAATAATGTCAATGATAAGAACTTACAGAGACAATGTCATCATTTAAAGACCTGCACAGATACAAACAAAATAACATCACTGAGAGAAGGGGATCAACACAAAGTCCCACCTCCTGATCAAGAAGCTACTTGCAATTGGCAACTGCTGGGAAAAGAAAATCCAATTTTCTTCAATGGAGTGTGACTACATATATCAATCATGCTCCATGGCTGGCTCCACGCCCAGGAGTAGTTGATCAATACAAAATGGACTCTTTTTTCACTTGTTCTATTTTGTTTGGTTCATTTTGTTTGTTTGTTTGATTGTTTTAGTTTGTTCTGCTTTTCATTATTTTCTTTGGAGAGGTGTTCTTGGATTTTTGTTTTCCATGATTTGAAAGAGGGAGAAAGAGAGAGAGAGAGAGAGATTGCAAGAAAAGGAAGTTGAGTTGGTGAGGAGGATCTGGGAGGAATTGGCAATACAGAAAGTATATGATCAAAATGTATTGAATGGAAAAAAGTTTAAATACTTTATAAAGAATATCAACAATTTACAAGTGAGATCTCACAAAATTGAAAAGTACAACAAAGGAAAAGCATTAACCAAAAAGACATGCTATTGCAATGAAGAAAACCTTTGCTAGCTACACATTTGACAAATAATTTGTATATAGAATCTAGGACAAAAAAAATCAAGAAACCAAACTAAATGAGGAAGCTAATCTAATGAATAGACAGACCACAAAAGATGAAGTTCAAATGGCCCAAAAATACAAGAAAAAAATGTTCAAATTCACTAGCCATCAGAGCAATGCAAGCCAAAACTCCATTGAAATCCTACCTCACTATCAGAACTGTAGTTACATATGACAAATCTATAGCTAACATTACACTGTATGGGGGAAAACAGAGAATGTTTTCTATAAAATCTGGAACAATTCTATCTACTTGTATTCAACATGCTCACTAGCTTCTTAGCTAGAGAAGTAAAACAAGAAATAGAAGTAAAGGTGCTAGAAATATAAGTGGAAGAATGTACAGTATCATTATTTTAATGTAATATGATTCTATATTTAGAATATCCCATATACTCCATCAAAAAGAAAACTTTTAGACCTAACAAACAGTTTCAGCAAAACTGGGATACAAAATTAGCATGCAAAATTAGTGTGTTTTATATATAGGAATAATAAATACACATACCGACAGACACACAAATATGCACATAAAATTTTAAAAACAAGTATTTTTTTAAAGAAAAGAACAACAAATACTGGTGTTGGTGTGCATATAAAGAAACTATTATAATTGCCAGTGGAAATATAAACTATCCCAGACTCTGGAAATAAGTATGGGGTTTTCTTCCAAAACTAACCACAGGTTTATTATATGGTCCAGCTTTATCTTCCCTGGGTATTCAGCTAAAGGACTTCAAGTCAGCATTTCACAGAAATATTTACACATATTTTTTATTGCAACACTATTCACAACAGCTAAATTACAGAGACAGTCTAGCTATACAAAAAACAAAGGAATGGATAATGGAAATGTTATACATATATAAATGAAAATATTTTCAACAATAAAATGGAGTGATGTAACATTATTTGTAGGTATAGTTACATATGCAACTAAAGTTAATCATATTAATGTAATCTCAAAAACATAGACATACTCTTCAAACTGTTCCACAAAAGAAAAAGAGGAACAAACAGGGCAAAACTCACCCTATATTCTGATAACAAAATTGGACAAGTATACAACAAATAAAGAAGACTGTAGACTAATATCTGTGGTGAACATACATGCAAACATTTTACATAAAGTTGTTGTAAATATGATTTTAAAACACATTAAGATTACACACTGTAACCAAACTGGCTTCACGTCAGTTACGTGAGATTGGTTCAACATATGCAAATCAATGGGAATAATTCAGCAATACATTGATTTAAAGACAGAAACCACATTATTAGATCAATTAATGCTGAAAGGCCTTTGTCAAGGTTCAATATCCTTTAATGATCAAAAACTCTAAAGAGAGTCTAGTGAAATAGCTCAGTAGTAAAGAGCACATGCTGCTCTTGCAAGGGTCCTGAGTTCATTTTCTAGCACCCACCTGGAAGCTAACAATATCTGTAACTATACACACTGTATTTATAGTAAGCAATATGTAAACAACAAGTAAAGAAAAAGAGACCAGAGACCATGAGCTTAAGAGGGAGCAAAGAAGCAGGGGCAGGGCACAAATTCATGAGAGAAGTTGGAGGGAAGAAAGGGAAAAGTGGAAATGAAAAAAAATCATATTTTAACTTAAATGCAAGGTAATAAAATAATGCAACATAATTATTGAGCAAGCTAATCAGTATGCATATGTCTTTTCTTCAACTTAAAGTGACAGTGTCCTCAGCCCACCTAGACAGCAGCTGTTAGGACTACATTGTTTTTCAAGAGAAAGCCAGAGGACATGTGATATTCCCTGGCTACTGTTGAAAGAAAGGATTGTCTAAGTAACCAAATATTTTATTTGATATCACTTAGTTCATAAAGTTGATAATATAAGTAATAAATTAAAGAATAAAATTTAAAAGTACAAAATTAAGTTTTCTGGCACAAAAGGAAATAGAGTTGATGAACTGGAGAAGGAAGGTGGAGAAACCAGGAAAATTTTGGTAGTTGAGAAAAGATGCCATGTAAAACCTAGAAAGATAATATCCTACATTAAGTCAATNTAAGTTTCATGGAAACATTCTTTGTTTAGTAAAACAGTAAGTCAGGGGTAGCTGAGCTTCATATCTCAGAGAGTATTTGGAGGAGAGCTACAGTCTTAGCAGGAAACTTCATACCCATCAAGATGTACAGGTTGTAGAAAATAAAGGAAATGTGAAACTTAAACTTTCAGGCATTGCACAGTGAGAAGACTGCATTGGGGAATCTTCAGATTCCAAAGAGGCTTCCATGTGGCTGGACAAGTCAGTGTATCAACAAGACCTGATGAGTGATTCATGAATGAAATGAGTGGTCTGATATGTCCAGCAGAGGGCAGAGCTTCCAGGGCATCACAGTGGATACTGCTCTGTAGAGGACAATGAGTGAATGACCATCTCACTGAAGACATCCTTGTGTGAATAGCATCAGAGAACAGATGATGCTCATACTCCAAGTATCCCTTTTCAAGAGTTCATGAAGTCTGNAAATCCTTGGAGCCTAGCAGCCACACTAGGGAGTAAAGTGAGGNTGTATGGCTGTAAGAACCTGGTTTTAATTTTTTTAATTTCTTTTATAATGTCTGAAAAATAAAATTGGCTGAACTGGTCTTAAATCAAGCAGACATAGCTATCAAGCCAATGGAGTATGAAATGTGTCTTTTTTCACATTTGAATTTCTTGTCTATGAAGTTCACACTACCTTTTCTTTCCTTTTATGTTCAAAAGGTGTTTACTGCTTCTGTTCACCTAACAACAACAAAAATCATGAAAACATTAACAGAAAACAAGTTTGTAACTGCTTATAACATCCAAAAACCTAATCTTGGCTTTTTGTGTAGCATTTTAAGAGTTGCCACAATCAAAAAATCCAATTTTTATCATTTTTTTCAAACTCTGCCCACACCAAAAACTTTAATGTGACCTGCCAAGAATAGCAAAGTTGACAGATTTGTGTTTCAGCTATGTATTTTTCCTTTCTGCTGTTTGATAAATGTGTAGATCATCAGTGAAATGACCCAGCACTACAAAGAAAAGGCATACAGAAACTGGTTGTGTTCTCATAGAAGAGCTTCATTATGATACCTTGCCAACCTACAGGTGAGTCTCTGCTTTATGTTTGCATGTGCATAAGTACATACATGCATATACATGCTATGTACAGAGAGGTTATAGTATATGATTTGCCTAATATCTTGCCTCTGTTCCATTCTTAACTTTAAAATAGAAATTCACCTCTTTTTTTTTTAATTTTCAGGAAAAGTTTTCTTTATAGTTGTCTTCTTAGAGGCTGGACAGATGGCTCTATGGTTCTCATGCAGACATGAGGTGATGAGTTTTGATCCCCAGTACCCACATAAAATGCCGGGAAACATGGAAGAATTTTATTGATTCTAGTTTTGTGGTGATCNGGGCAGAAGTATCCCCTGGGGCTTGCTAACCAATTGGTCTAACCCTTTACAAAGCTTCATGTTGAGTGAGAGAACATGATTAAAATGAAAGATGGAAAGCAATAAAGGAAAATATCTAACATCAGCCTCNTATGTCCATGAATATATATATACTCACTCACACACACTCACATGCATACACATGTTCATGTACACATACACATACATTAACATGCTACATGCATATAAGCACATTTACATATAGGTACATACATACATTCTCATGTACATGGACACATGCTTTCTCATGCTACATGCATATAAG
>LZPO01087443.1:75743-98373 GCA_001675575.1 Neotoma lepida | reverse complement strand
TGGAAAGTTCACAAGTCCATTCTCCCAGACATGAGAGACAGGGAGAAAGGAGGGATCAAGGGTCAGACTTGAACATAGCTCAGGGGGTCCTCCATGTCCTCATCACCATCATCTCCTTGATTGCGGAACATTTGTTCTTTTAAAAAGATTTACTTTTACAATTTTAAGTTATATGTATGTGTGTGTGTCTCTGTGGGTATGTGCACATGAGTGTAGGTGCCAACAGAGGCCAGAAGAGGGCATTGGAACCCCAGGAGCTACAGTTGCAGGCAGTTGTGAGCTGCCCGACGTTGGTCATCCAGAAAAGCAGTCTGTGCTCTTTTTAGTTTTTTGTTTTGTTTTGTTTTGTTTTTTGAGACAGGGTTTCTCTGTGTAGCTCTGGCTGTCCTGGAACTCGCTCTGTAGACCAGGCTGGCCTTGAACTCAGAGATCTGCCCGCCTCTGCCTCCCGAGTTCTGGGATTAAAGGCGTGCACTCTTAACAGCTGAGCCATCAGCTTGTTCTCACATCAAGAGTCTCTGTAAAGGAGTTTATTATTCCTTTCTTGTTGCTGTTTTGGTTTTTTAATTCACCTTTTTAAAAACTACATTTATTTACTTATTTATATGTGAGTGGACGCTGTGGTGCACCTTGTGTAGGTGAGAGGACAACTTTCAGGGGTCAATTATCTCCTATCATGTGGGTTCCAGAGATGGCACTCAGGTCATCAGGCTTGGGTGCAGGCACCTTTACCTCCTGAGACATCTCATGACTCTCATTGCCCACATCATGGCCCATGATGTCTGGGAACTCAGAGCAATCCTCCTGCCTTGGCCTGAGTACTGGGATTACAGATGTGAACCAATATACCTGTTCTTAATCCCATCTTTTCAAAACAGGGAAACAGCCTCAGAAAAAGGTGACGTGTGCATGGTTACAGAGCTGGTTGATGGCAGGATCGAGCCNGGAACCTCTGGTTATCACTTTTAGTTCTCTCTATGTTGTTATNGCAGATGCCCCTGGCCACTGGCCACTGGCACTTCTCCTGGCTCCNACTAGCTCCCCACGCAGTGCCAGCATGAAGCACACACAGCACAGGAGTGTATGGCTTTCTGAGAGNCAAAGGAAAGACCTGGAGCTGGGAGAATGGTGTCTCTAACACACAGNTGGAGTGGACTGTGTGTGTCTCTGTGGAAGGACGCTTCCCAGCATCACAAAACATGGAAGGAATTAAGGACAGAGAGTAGAGTGATCAAAAACCCCGAGCCAATCACTTCCCACTGGAAGAGGGACAGAAGTAGCNTTGGGGAACAGTAAAATCAAGACACGTTGGGTCAAAGGAGTAGGCATTCATCTCCAGGTACTCACACTCCTGGTCCAGAGTTCGGCTACATAGGCCAAGGCCTCCTTCTTGTTGAGTGTCTTCATCTCCTCCAGTTTCTGCTTAAACTTCTGGGCCTCTCCCTCCTCGTTGGCAAAGCTCCGCACTGTAGGCATCGCTGACAGGGCCTCGATGGCCACCTGCGTGGACTTTGCTAGAGACTCCTGCACCTTCACTTCCAGTGACTGCAAGGAGACAAGGACCAGAGACATCACACTGGGTGTGCAAATGAGCAGAAACACCAGTACCTAGGTTACCTATGTGGAGATTAAAGTCAGCAGTCAGAGGGACAGAGGGAGGAGAAAGGTCTACAGCCATACTTCTAGGTAGAAGATATGTGGAGAAAACTAATTCAGTTTTTGTAAGATTCATTTTTATTTTTATGTATGTATGTGCATCATGTGTGTATAGGTATCCACGGAGACCAGAAGAGGGCATCAGACTACAGACCATTGTGAACTGCCTGGTGTGGGTGCTGGGAACCAAATGCAGGTCCTCTGGAAGAGCAGCCAGCACCCTTAACCCTGAGCTGCCTCTCGAACCTGGGATCCAATACATAAGGACAGATTGTGGCCAGAAGTTAGACGAGAAGGCAGAGAATATGGCTGTGGATGCAGGACAGTGTAGGGCCACAGGCAACAGGGACAGGGGCTTGGGATGATGGAGAAGCAGAGGAAAGTCGCACTGAAAGCGGTCTAGGAGAAACAGCATGGGAGCTGAGGCCCCTGGGAACGTACCTGGTACACTTTCCCCAGCTTCCGAGGCAGAAGGAAAAGCAGGGGCAGGGCGAGCAGGGTGACCACAGTGAGGTACAGTGACCCCCAAAACATGAACGCCAGGAGACACAGGCCTCGTCCCAGGTACCACATCAGCAGGTTCAGCTTGTCACTAATAGACTCACACACCTTGGATGTGTCCTCAGTTACCCGAGATGTGATGGAACCTGCCACATTGAGGACAAGATGGACAGTGAGAGAGACAGTGGTTCACAGAGACAAGAGGAGCTAACAGGGCACCAGGGTGGGCATGTCAGCTCGGCATCCTGAGAAGGCTGCAGCTAGCAGAGGCAAGAGCTTGAGTAGGTGTGGGAACTTCCGTGCAGGGAAAGAGAAAGGAAAGTTCTGGCTGACCTGCGTTCCTATAAAGAAGTTGATGTAACTGGGTGTGGGTGCGGTGGCACACACATTTAATGCCAACACTCTGGGGTGAGGGGCAGAGGCAAAAGCAGTCAAGGCCAGCTTGATTTACGTAGTTAGTGAATTCCAGGCCAGCCAAAGCTACAAAGTGAGACCTTGTCTTGAGAAAGAAAGAAAGAAAGAAAGAAAGAAAGAAAGAAAGAAAGAAAGAAAGAAAGGAAGGAAGGAAGGAAGGAAGGAAGGAAGGAAGGAAGGAAGGAAGGAAGGAAGGAAGGAAAGAAAGAAAGAAAGAGAAAGAGAGAGAGAGAGAAAGAGAGAAAGAAAGAAAAAAAACAGTTAATGTAATGTGAATTTTTAGTTCCCTGAAAGCTTTCGGCTTCTCAAAGACCATGTATATGCTGTCTGCACCCTGCAGCAGGTCATCCAGTAGCCATAGAGAGAAGGGAGGCTACTGCCAAGAAAGCAGTCCAGGAGTCCACACACTGGGGGCTAACACCAGTGTGTCTGCCTATGCGGGTTAAATGAAGTGTTGGACATCACACTCTCCAGCTTTCCAGGGTTTTGAGTCTGTGGTTTCTGTCTATAGGGAATTTTGAATGCAGAGACTGTTTTTCTTAGAATAAAGAGGATGATGTTTTCCTCCACTTGAGATACATCATGAATAAGGAGGCTTGGGAAGTTGCTCAGCTGGTAGGGCTTTTGCCTACCATACAGGAAGCCCTGGATTTTAAGACAGGATCTCATGTAGCCTAGGCTGGCCTTAGATTGGCTTTGTGGATGAATGGCTTTGAACTTCAACCTCTACCTCCTGCCTCCATCTCCCAAGTGCTGGGATTGCCACACCTGGTTTATATGGTGCTGGGGGTTGGACCTAGGCATGCGTGTGTAATGTTTATGGTGGAGGGCAGTCAAGAGTTTGTGTGGAGATACATAGGTTATATTATACAAATGAAAAAGTTTCATGAGATACCTGCGGGGTTCTGCAGGAAAAACCCTGTCTCCTGGCGAAGGACAGCCCGAAATACCTCTCCATGCGCACGGCTGTGCATGTGGCCCATGGTGGTGTTGTAGATACAATCGCCAGCAAACTCCAGCCCCTGTCTCTTATACACATCTAGATGTGTATAAGAGACAGGTGCTAGAGTGTCAGAGAGATGGAAGGAGGGTCAGGTGTGCTCCTCCCTGGGACAGAGTCCCAGATCCCTGCAGAAGTATACTTTAACAACAGTCCCAGCATCCAGTCCCCTCTGCTCCAGGGGTCTCCATTCCCATCCTCCACACCTGGCTATGGTGAGAATGGACATGAGCCGTATGTTGCGAGTGAAGCTAGGAGCTGCCTTATCCTGAAGAATCCAGTCAGTGATGCGGCCCGTGAAGAAGGGAATGGCCATTTCCCCTGGGGAGAGAGAGGAGATATCTCAGTCACAAACGTTATGGGCACAGCACTTATGATCTCCTCCTGCCCCTCTCCCTTCACTATCGTCCAGAAAGCAGGAGCTGAGCTTGCCGACAGAAGCCTATTCGGCTGCATTAAACTTTTCCAGGACTAATTAAGAAAGATGGCGGTTAGCAGGGCTTGAGGCTCAAGCTTTTAAACCCAGCACTGCAAGGGAGAGGCAGGCAGATCTCCCTGGGTTTGAGGCCAGCCTGGGCTACATAGTGAGTTCCAGAACAGCCAGAACTACATAGAAAGGCCGTCTCAAAGGGGGGGAAAAAAAGGAAAGAAAAAAAAAAGAAAAGAAAGATAGCGGTGTGGAGAGAAACCCTCACACTAGGGCTGTGATGTGAACTTCTGCTCCCAGGAATACCTTGTCCCCAGCACCGTTGTAAGAGCTGGCTCTCAGGCCAGGGTCCTTCCCTTTCAGCCTAAGTTGCTGCCTTAGGTTCTGACATTTCCCAGGATCACTGTAACTTAGTATCTGCCGGTTACCCTGGATTCCTGCCCTGTCCCCTGTGGCCTGCTCTTTCGCCCTGAGTCCCTCTTACCAAGGCAGGAGACGACCAAGAGAACCAGAACCAGGTGGAGGCGCCGCTTCTCCGAACCCAGGAAGCCTAGCAGCCGACGCACCATGTCTCCAGCGCCCCTGCGGCCGCTGGGCGCCCAGAGGCTCCCCAACTTGTACCATAGGGCAGCTGCGGGCAATGCTGCCACATAACTGAGAACGAAAGCGTCGAGGCGACTGCCCCAGTATAGCACTCCAGCGTTGTCACCCTCCCAGAGTGCTCCCCAGGAGGCTAGCTCTCGGAACGAGGCAAGTCCGGGCTGGGCCAAACCCAACGCCGCTGCCAGCGGCTGCAAAGCAGCCATCCATCCATGGGCTCCCGTGGTGACCCCGAGGACTCCGCGGACCCCCAGCCCTAGGATGGCCCATCGACTCAGGCCCACCGCCCAGACCCGGAGCAGCGGCACCTCCGGAACCAGCAGGGAGAAGATCCCTGGGAGGCCGGGCCGCAGCAATAGCCAGTCTGCCAGCAGCAGCAGCGCGGCCGCCCCCCAGGCGAGCGCAGCCATCGAGCGCTCTGTCCAAGGTCTGGTCCCAGCCTGGGACTCTCGGCGTCCGAGCTGCACAAGAGTCTCCGCGGGAGGGAAGAAGGGCGGGCCGGCGGCGTGCGTGGAAAGTCCCGGGCACCGGTTGGAGCTGGTGGCGCTGGCCAGAAGTGCAGGCGTTTAGGGGAAGGAGAAACCGAAAGCCGCGGCCTAATCACTAGACACGCCCCCTTCTGGGACCCGCCTGCCAGGGCTGGCCTGCTCTGGCTGTTCTGGAAGCTGTCTCTGAAGTCAGATATGAAGTTCTGGCTAGCGACCCCGGCGCCCCATATTTTTCTCCATCACCCCCATTCTCCTGTCCTTTCCCAGCCTTCTTCTCATACTTGCAAGAATTTTCCCATCCCAAGCCCCACCCCAGCTTCAGGGCGGGACGCTCAGTAGTCACTTGTCTCTGGGCAGATCTGCGCTGCTCAGGTTGGCGAAGGGCGCCAAGTGCCTGGTAGAACTGCCCGCCCCTCGCAGGGTGATGGGGCGGGGCCGCAGGCTGCAAGCTGGGAGCGCCGAGCACCGCGGCGGATTGGAAAGCGGAGCTCTGCTCTGTCAGGATGCTGCGGGCAGGAGCACCTACCGCCGGCTTGTTCCGGACCGGAGAAGTCCACACTGGGGTAATGGGTTTGGGGATGAAAGTCAGTGGGTGGGTGACCAGAGAACCCTAAAGTTCTGGGAAGTGAACCAGGAGACTGAGACTTAGGAAGCTCGTGGCGCCCAGTGCTTTCGCTCCACAGTGAACGTAGGGTATCCTTGCTCACAAGTGTGGTGTCCGGGGGTCTGTGGAGGGCCCCGCATGCAAAGCTGGTGGGAAGGTGCGTACTTAAGCTGGAGCTGGAAGCATCTAAGGGAAGTTGCTACAAAGCGCTTTCGCTTTCACTCTGGGCTGCACAGTGGGGGCTACTGGTTAAATCAAGAGAGGGGGCTTGGAGACCTGCAAAGAGGTGTTGAGACAGTGTCCTGGATGAAGCACCTGGGTGAAGGTAATATGAAAGCTCCGTTAAGAAGTGCCTACACATCAGACAGATCTTTGCTTAACCTGGCCCCGGACAACCTCCATCCTGAACGAGGACAGGCTCTCTGGCTCCAGGGTTTGGGGGGCAGGGAGGGACGTGATGATCGGTGGTCCTCCTTGGCCCAGGGGCTGCCCTGTTCTTCTCCCCCACCCCACCCCGCACTCCCATGCTTGCAGGAGAACTTTGCCCCGGCCTAGGAGCTGGAGAGGAGCTGGTTCCGAGAGCTGCTTTCTGCTCTAGGAAAGCCACCAACCACACTCCTAGCGTGGTTTGGAAGAGCAGTCGCTAGAATCAAATGGCCATTTCCAGGCTTTTATTTGTGATCAGTACGTCAGAAAGCACACTCAGGTGCAGGGTCCCTAGAGATCAGAGTGCGGTGTGGAGTGGCCAGAAAGGTTGGGAAAATCTCCCCTCGATGCCATGGAGCAGTGGGAAGCAGAAGTCAAATTAATCAAGGGCTCAGAGTGAGACCTGCGCNAGCTTGGAAAACTCATTCTCCTAAGTCGGTTTTCTCAGTGCGACCGAGGGTCTCTAAGGTGCCTTTTAGCTCAAAGGGTATGGGGGAAGTAGACATGTCTCATCCTCCTTCACTTTTCCTTAATTCTCTTCTTGACCTGGAAAAAATTCTGCTCTCCAACAGCCCCTTCCCTGGCTGCAGAGAAGTCCCTTAAATGAGATTTCTGCTCTCTCTGAGCAATCCTTGCAGCCTCACCCTGTCTCAGCTCCTGGCCGTGTTAACCACTGGCCTCTTCCGTGTCCCTTGTTTAGTAACCCTAAGAACTGACTCCTGATTAAGTAAGGGTGCAGGTGGGAGATCCTGGACGAAGAAAGACCTGGCCTTGTGTTACAGTAATTCACCTGTACGGTGCACACTGGACAAGCAGTGGAGACGGTCCTCTCGCTCTGCGGCCTGCTCCTGTCCTGCTCTCCCTCCCAGAGGGATTACTTCTGCCTCTAGGAACCCGTCCTTGCTTGTTTCTCTTCAGGGTGGGAAGGGTTACACTCAGGGAAGCTGGGGCTTGGGGAGGTGGCTCTCTATGTTCTACCATAGCCAAGCTGTGACGGTCCCCTGCAGCCTGATACAGCAGCGAGAAGCTCAGGCCTGAAGGACTGTGTGACCTGGAGTCAGTCACCTCCTGCCACCAACATTTCATCTTCCTTAAGATGGAGGGTCGAGGTGCTTCTTGCTGTAACATTTCATGCTCTGTGTCTCTCTGCAGACAACCATCATGGCGGTGGAGTTTGATGGGGGTGTCGTGGTGGGTTCTGATTCCCGAGTGTCAGCAGGGTGAGTATCATTAAAGCGCTTTGTGTTGGGAAGGAGGCTGGAGGCCCTATGTTCACCTTTTCTTACCAATTTCTGGACAGTATGGTAACCATCCAGGAAATGGAGCTGAACTTTCCAGAAAGCTATCATAATGCAGTGCGTGGGCAAGGATCTGAGGGTCTGAATGTTTTGTAGCTTGATGGACATAAAGAAATCGTGTCTCAGAGGGACACAGGGTAGGTTGTAGAGGGACACGGGGTAGGTTGTAGAGGGACTCTGCTATCTGCACTTAGGATGGAAATGGTTTTGTCAAGCAGGTGTCTCACTCGTTTGCCACAGTTTAAGCTGCATTTGCTTGGTCTCCCCTCCTGGCCAGTTTCCTCACACACAAGTGAGGCTGTGGGATGACATCACTGGTGTTTGCGCCATGTTCTGTAGAACTATCAGAGTCCCTCAAGGTGATTAATAGCAAAGAAATGCCAGTAAGAGGCACATTTTCCTCCTGTTTTCACTTTTCTTTTTTTGAGAAAGGGTTTTTAGCCCTGGCTGTCCTGGGACTCATTCTATAGACCAGGCTGGCCTCGAACTCAGAAATCCCTCTGCCTCCTGAGTGCTGGCATTAAAGACATGCACCACCACTACCTGGCTCAGAGGCACATTTTTCTTAACTAGGTGTTCTTTTTGTTGTTTTGTTATAAAATATAAATCTTTAAAAGTCTAGATTCGGGGGGGAGGGTCTAGAGTCTCCTGTAGCCCAGGTTGGCCTCGAACTTGCTATGTAGTTAAACTAGCCTAGAACTCCTGATCCTCCTGCCTCACCTCCTGACTGCCGCCATGCCCACCTTGTGCTGGGAGGGCTTGTGCCTGTCAGGCAGGGACTATGCCACCTGGGCCACATCCCCAGCCCAGCACACCTAACTGTGGTTAGCAGGGTGAGTCACTTAGCTGAGATAATAATGTCTTTTTGCTTCTTCTGCCTTAACCCAAGCATTGCAAGCCTTGCTATTCTCTTATCAGACCAACTTGAATGTTTGGCTCCTTCCCGACAGAGAAGCGGTGGTGAACCGAGTGTTTGACAAGCTGTCCCCTCTGCACCAGCGTATCTACTGTGCGCTCTCAGGTTCAGCTGCTGATGCCCAAGCCATAGCTGACATGGCCGCCTACCAGCTGGAGCTGCATGGGTACAAAGCCCCCAGGGTCCTGACTCCCTCTCCCAGTAAAACTCCCCAGGTCTGAACTTGCACTGGAATGTCTGGGGACCAGTGTCCGGCTTCTGCAGAGAGGAAATCACAGTAGTGACTCCCCCCACCCCACCCCACCCCCGTGGAGACTTGGAAAGTACACATCACTGCCCTGATATAGGAAATCAGGAAGAAGATGACAATTTGGCCCACTCCTAATATCAAGCAGTTGCCATATGAGAAATCAAGGTCAATGGGACGGAAGCAAGGCTTATCTGCTTTTACCCATGAGGGCAGGGTGCTTAGAGTCAGAGGAGGGAGTGGGAAGGTGGAGCCCAGAAAAGGGTGAGCAGCCGAAGGCCTCTCACTGGTGGGACTCCAGCTCCCCAGTACATGGGAGAGAAGCTGCAGTCTGCTGCATCTGCAGGTTCAAGTGTGACTTGGCAGAGAGGGTGACTGTGGTGCCAAGGGTGGAACTTAGAACACCATACTGACCCTTACTCCCAACGTCCTCTTCAGGTTGGAACTGGAAGAGCCGCCCCTTGTTCTGGCTGCTGCAAATGTGGTAAGGAATATCACCTACAAGTACCGCGAAGACTTGTCGGCACATCTCATGGTGGCTGGCTGGGACCAACGTGAAGGGGGCCAAGTAAGTATGTCCCTTCCTGGTCTCGGGATTCCCCATTCCTCTCTTCAGAGACATGAAAGTCCCATGTCATTCTGCCAATGTGGTCTATAGACAGGTCCTCTAAAAGCATACTACTTGCCAGAATTGGTGACACATACATGCCTTCCGTGCCAGCACGCGGGACACCGCGGCACGTGGACCTCTGTGAGTTTGAAGAATCTGATGTAGATAGAGTTCCAGGCCAGCCAGGACTACAAAGTGAGACCCTGTTTCAAAACAAACAAACAAACATACATAAAATAAAACAAATGCATACTGCAGGCTCAGTTGTGGGGGTCCCAGGTCTTCATGTTTGCTTGGCTCAGTGGAAGAACCTGTGGGGTGATCCTTGACTCTGACCTGCGGGAACCTCTCTCTAGGTGTATGGAACCATGGGAGGAATGTTGATCCGACAGCCCTTCGCCATCGGTGGTTCCGGCAGNACCTACATTTACGGTTATGTGGACGCAGCATATAAACCAGGCATGACCCCTGAGGAGTGCAGGCGCTTTACCACGAATGGTAACTGGCTGAGTGAGAGNTGACTGGGGAGGGCTTAAGGACATGGAAAGAAAGTAGACTGTGAAGAATCAGAAAAGGAGTACATGAGTAACCACCCCATGTCTAAGCTTTTAAAAAAATTTTTGCTTTAATTATGTATATGTACATGAGTGTGTCTATGTTTGGGTTTGTGCATGTGTATGTGGAGACAGAAGAGGATCCCTTGGAGCTGGAGTTATAGGCAGTTGTGAGCCGCCTGTTGTGGGTGCTGAGAACCAAATTCGCCCAGGCCCTCAGAAAGAACAATGGGTGCTCTTAACCACTGAGCCGTCTCTCCAACCCCACCCTGCAAAACTGGGGAACATTTTAGAGTGAAAGGGAAAAAGACAAATGCTAAAACAGATGGAGCTCTGGAGCNGTAGGGAGGAGTCGGGGCTGCTTTGAGCAAACCAAGTACGGGTATAAGATCACTGTGGNAGNCAGCGGTGTGCTAGGCTAGCNCTGNCCCCTGCTNCAAGCCNGCTCACACGAATGATTGCTCAACATTCAAGGATTTGCACANTGCGTTAATCTGTAGGTCACCTGAAGTAGAACACGGTGGGAACATTTACAGTGGGACNCGGGCAGATGCTGCTTACTGGACATTTCTGAAGATGCCTCTGTACGATGAGTTTGAGGGAGAAGTGGCACATGGTTAGAAGGGGGGAAGAGTCTTGAAGCTAAACCATTTTCTGCTCCTCTCTCCAACNCGAACCCCCTGCAGCCATCGCCCTGGCCATGAACCGCGACGGCTCTAGTGGGGGTGTCATCTACCTGGTCACCATCACAGCTGCTGGCGTGGATCATCGAGTGATCCTGGGAGATGAGCTACCAAAATTCTATGATGAGTGACTCGTCGCCAGACTTTCCTGTCATGGAAACAGACGCTGGTGTNATGGACAGAAAGGGAAATGGGCATCAGAAAGAAACAGTGTGGGGAGGGAAGCTTCCTCCCCAACCCAGATAGCAGAGCACCCTTTTCAGTCTTTTTCTAAAATAAACTTTATTATTGAAAAAAAAAACACTTGCAAATAAAAATAAGTACAACATATAAATAAATAAATTACAAATAGATAAAAATATCCAACACCAAAATTAACCGGATCCAAAGCCTTCACAACCCAATGAACTTCTATACAGTTAGGATTGAGAGTCGAAACGGAAGCTGTGATNCTTCACATCAAATTTCACACCTTATCATTCTTTACCCCAAAGTAAAACATCTTCCNCAGAGGAAGGGAGTAGAGGACACTAGGAGGAAAGACCTCACAGATGAGAGGCTACTGTGTACTGAATTTTTTTTAGTTTTTAAAGATTTATTTACTGGGGAGGCAGAAACAGACCTACGTAACTCAATGGCTGACCAAATCAACGAGCTCCAGGTTCAGTGAGAAACCCTGTCTCAAAAAGAAAGGTGGACAGTGACTGAAGAAGTCACCTGCTATTGACCTCTGGCCTCCACACGCACACAAGATAAAAAAACAATTTTAAAAAAATAATGCAAATCATAAAAGCCCTCACATGACCGCTGGGTGTAGCTCAGAGGTAAAGCTCAAAAGAAGAAGATGAGATTTCACGCTGGGGCTCACAGATGAGGGGATAGAACCGTTGTCCTTTGACAGGCAGCTGTCACAGGTGCCTCAGTAACCAAGTTAAACACAGCTCCTGGTTCCTGGTTCCCATCTTTGTGTGTCCCAAGGCAGGGCCAACCAGCCCCTCATCCTCCTGTGGTCAAATGAAGCACGGTGACCCTGNGGTGGTTTAGGTCTCCAGTACACACTGATATTTTGCTAAGAAACAACTAAATGAGCAAGCATATTAAACTGAACCATGAGTAACGCTGAGGGCTGAGCACACAGATTCAAGGTACTCTGAACGGCCCCGTGCCTCTGGAAGGGGGTGCTTGTGGTGGGGTATCTAAAATCACAGCACCTGGAGCTGCTTCTAGCCTTGCTGTTTAATTTATTTTGAAATTGAAATGTTAGTTTAAGGCCTCTCTCCCATGATGGCCACTGAGAACTCTGGGTAGGAGTCAGAAAGCAGGAACTGAAAGTGGACAGCGAGCAGAGTCAGAACTCCCAGCCTGCCCCGAAGTCAGCCGCAGAGCACAACTGCTCAGCTGCAGCCAGGAGGGAGATCTCCCTAGTCAGAGAAACTGAGAAGGGACTGTGAGCAGGACAGTGTGGGGACTCTCCAAGCTCAGTTAGCCTTGACCCCTCAAGCCTATGACATGCCTAAACCAGCACCACACAGACTCCCAGAAACAAACTGAAATATAAACCTTTTCAAACTGGAAGGCTTCGTTTGTTTCTATGGGTCAAATAACCATCTCACTACACCCTTCCTTCCAGGAGTTTGAAACATCTGCAGAGGCAGACCGTTTAAAAAGCAACTGAGACAAAAGGAAAGTGAGGGTAAGAAAAACAAAGCCAAGGCTAAAACAAATATAGAGCTGGGTGGTGGTGGCGCAAGCCTTTACTCCCAGCACTGAGGAGGCAGAGGCAGGTGGATCTCGTGAGTTCAAACCTGGTCTACAGAGTGAGTTCCAGGACAGTCAGGGCTACACAGAGAAACCCTGTCTCAAAAAACAAATGAACAAACAAAACACAAATACACAACATAAATGTCAAGAACTAATACAGCCAGCCAGATGACTCAATGGGTAAAGGTGCTTGTCATCAAATCTAACGACCCAAGGTCTGTTCCCTGGACCCACATAGTCAAAGGAGAATGCTGGCTCCTTGAAGTTGTCCTCTGACCTCAGAGCATACATGCATCCTGCAAAATAAATAAATAAAAAGTGTGGAACTGGCTTACACTGGTTGGCAGATCCGTGTAAAATACTGGAGAATATTGAAAGGCAGTTATAAACCACTGGCAACTTGATGTTATCTGCGGGGAAATGTCTATACTGTGGACGTCAGAAACACTACAAGTGGTGTGTCCTATTGTAGTCCATGTCATCCCCATCCCTGCCCCCCCCAGTTCTGAAAGGGCTAATTTAACAGGATACAGATGTATCACAAGCTATCAACAAGCAACAGTTGCCTCTGAGCCACAATGCAGTGGAAGCAAAGAAAACCAGGCAGAAGACTAATAAAATTCTGTCTTTACATCTCCTTCCCAAATACCAAAAGCTATAATCAACTTTTGAAGCCACATGGGATGGGAACTGAGTGGTTTACACTGGTATTAGCAATCCCTGGTCAATTGCAGAGAGCCAGAGTCCTGCACACTGTGTTCTGTAACAACCCTGCAAGAAAATTAGAACCTGGCAACAAAAGGACACTTGGAATCCTCATGCTTTGGAAACTAACAAATATTGGTAACAGAGATTTAAGACAAAACCACAAATGAACTAACTCATTGGGAACTGTCTGGTAAAAATGTTACTTATCGAAAATGTTACATGTGACCAATCCCAGCACTAGAGGGGCAGAGAAGGCAGATTCTGTGAGTTCAAGGCGGAACAGGAATAGACAGTGAGATTCTTTCTCAAAAACAGAAAAGTTCCATGTCCAGGAAAGCACAGGCTGTCTATAGGAAGTGAAGCCATGTCTACAAGAAAGAGGCAATGGAAGGGGCAATATGATCAAAGTACATCATACACTTGTCCTAGTTAGGGTGACTATTGCTGTGATGAAACACCTTGACCAAAGCAACCTGGGGAGGAAAGGGTTTGTGTGGCTGACACTTCCACATCACTGCTCATCATCCAAGGAAGTCAGGACAGGAGCTCACACAAGGCAGGAATCTGTTGGCAGGAGCTGATTCTGAGGCCATTTAGGAGTGCTGCTTACTGGCTTGCTCCCCATGGATTGCTCAGCCTGCTTTCTTATAGGACCCAGGACCATCAGCCCAGGGACACAACCACCCACAACGGGCTGGGTCCTCCCGTATCAATCACTAATTAAGAAAATTATTACAGGCTTGCCTACAGTCTGACCTTATCCTGTGGAGTCCCTTCCTTTTTTTGTTTTTTTCGAGACAGAGTTTCTCTGTGTAGCTTTGGAGCCTGTCCTGGAACTCACTTTGTGACCAGGCTGGCCTCGAACTCACAGAGATCTGCCTGCCTCTGCCTCCCAAATGCTGGGATTAAAGGCGTTCACCACCACCACCCGGCTTGGAGTCCTTTTCTTAAGTCAACCTCTCAAGACGAATTTAACTTGTGTCAAGTTGGCACAAAATTATCTAGCACAATACTTACATGAAAATGTCCTTATGAGACCCAGTGCTATGTACAATAAAAAAATTCACATGTCAAATTTTGTAGGATGTAGCTAAATTTGTGCTTCGAAAGAATTGTATCCTTTTAAATACATTTCTTTGGGCCCTCAAAATGACTCAGTGGGGAACAGCACGTGCTGACCAGGCCTGGTCATGGGTTTGATTCCTGGATTCTACAGTGGAAGGAGAGGACTCCTGAAAGATGTCCTTTGACCTCTACACATGTGCACTGTATCACACACAGTGCATGTGAGCACATACACTCACACTCACACACACCATCATCAGCAATGCAAATAAAAGAGTTTTAAGAGAAAATACATTTTTATTATAACAAGATAAATTAGAAGTAAATGACCTAAAAATTCTCAAAAACTTGAGAAAGATCTGGAGCTGGTGATGCACACCTTTAATCCCAGCACTTGGGAGGCAGAGGCAGGCAGATCTCTACCAGTTCAAGGCTAGCCTGGTCTGCATAGTGAGTTCCAGGCTAGCCAAGGCTACATAGTCAGACCTTGTCTCAAAAAACAAAGCAAACACCTAGGAAAGGTGCTGGTCAGAGCTCTGNAGGTAAAGTACTTATTGCTCTTGCAGAGGACTCTGGTTTGGTCCCAGCACCCANGTGGTGGCTCACAACCATCTGTGACTCCAGTTCCAGGGGATCTGGCACCCTTTTTGACCTCCTGGGGCACACTACACACACATGCTAAACATATACAAACAGGCAAAACACTCATCCACATAAAATTAATAATTCATTTCTTAAAAAAATCCATGTGCTGTTCTCACCAAGGGCTGGAGTTCAGTTCCCAGGACCACGCTAGGCAGCTCATGGCTGCTGGTAATGCCAGACCTTTACTGGATCTGTTNTCTTTATGTCATGAAGTAGATCCAGTGAGGGATTTCATCTGCTTTAGACCTTTGTGCACAGAAGTTGCTCTTCCATTGACATCTGAGGGGATCCGAGGACTCCTCCCTTTTCCATGATTTTGACTAGACCCTTATTGTTTTTGCCAAGGCCCTTAGCTGTAGCCTTCAGGGCTCCTAGGCTTCTTGACAGACTTTATTGCTGCCAAGATTTTAAAGAAACCTTTGGAAAGACCTTTCCCCATGATTTTGCCTAAGTCCATGAGTTACAGAATGTTTCATTCTGGTGGGAATTGGTCAAGATTAAAAAATAAAAAAAATTCCAAATGACCTTGCAGAGCAAACCATCTCAGGACAAGGCTGAGACAGTGGAAGAGGAGGAGCTATGTCAAAACCAAACAGCTTTATATGTTAGCCCAGCAACTTTAGTTTAGGATACAAGGAATGGTCGGTGCGTGGGGACAAGAAACGATGTGTGGGGTGTATACAGTGGGGGGACAGAATGGACCCAGTTTAGGAGGAGCACAGCCAGCTAGCCTGATAAAACTGCAGCTGCCCTGTTCCAGTTAGTTCACAAAAGCATATGTGCTAGCTACTTCCCGCTGAGCCAACTTGGAGTCTGACACTGCACCCGGTGATTGGTGATGCGTGACCATCAGAATGCTGGGTCCAATGAGAAAGAGACAACACAGCTAAGAGAGTCTCTGGCTGCCAACGGAAAATACTGCCAATGGGAGGGAGTATATAGGTTCACCCCATATCTGCAATAAACAAGTCTGCTGCTTGCTTCTCACCTGACTTCCAGTGTCTATGTTATTGACTCTGTGCCTTCTTGCCCCTCCCCCAAGGGGTGTCTAGATAGAGCGACCCGTAACAACCCAGAGCACTAGTTCATTCTATAATGCTCTCTTTTTGCACCCTTCCCAGGGCTCACCTGGAGGACACTCCCTACATATTGTTTTTTAAAAACCAAAGATGTATTTTTATTTTATGTGAGTGTTTGCATGTATGCACAACACACGCATGCAGTGCCTCAGGAGACCAGAAGAGGGCGTCTGCTTTACCCAAACATTTTTTGCTTTAGATGTTGTTGTGGAATAATCCTGTACACTGTGAAAATGTGTTGCTCTCATTGTTAATAAAAAGCTGATTAGTCGACAGCTAGGTGGGATTTTCAGAGCAGAGAGATTGCTAGGAGGAAGAAGGGTGGAATCTCAGAAGTCACGAGCCAGACACAGAGGAAGCAGGAGATGAGCATGAGAAAGGTACCACCACATGGCAGAGGGTAGATAAGAAATACGGGTTAATATCAGTGGCTCTTACACTTGATGTTGGCTATACAATTAAGGCTTTGGTTTTTTTTCCTTTTCAGTTTTTAAATGATTTGCTTTGAAAAAATTTCAGACTTAGAAATAAAAATTGCCAAAAATGCCATGTTCTATTTATCTAATTCCCTACATGCTCACATGTCATGAAGGCTCACTCATGAAACACCCTGCCTTTATTGGTACAATACTATTGTCTAATCCCAGTTTCATTCAGCTTTGACAGATTACCCTGCGAATGTGTTTTTCTCTGAGTGAGACCCAGTTCCTGCTGCATCTGTCCTCATTAACTTCTCATCTGTCCAGCATCTTTTTCTGCTTCATGAGAGCCTGAGTTTCACAGAACTGTTTGTATAAATGCATCCAAATTTGACAGTTTATATCAATAGGAACTCATACTCTCACTGTCCTGAGCATCAGAGTCACAGGACTCAGGCCTCATTGAGTGGGTTCATTGAGATGCTGTGGGAAAATCCATTTCATGTCTGTCTTATATTTCATGGCAGCTGCTCAGAACCTTTGGGTAGGTTCATAGCAGCAACCTCTGCCTCTGTCTTTACTTGTGCATCTTCTTTCTGAATCCTTGTGCCTTCCATTTTTCTCTTTCTTTTTCTATTTTAATGTNAATATCAGTGGCTCTTACACTTGATGTTGGCTATACAATTAAGGCTTTGGTTTTTTTTTCCTTTTCAGTTTTTAAATGATTTGCTTTGAAAAAATTTCAGACTTAGAAATAAAAATTGCCAAAAATAAAAAAAAAAGAAAAGAAATACGGGTTAATTTCAAATGTAAGAGTTAGCTAGTAACCAGCCTGAGTTATTGGCCGAGCATTTATAATTAATAATAAGTTTCTGAATGGCTATTTGGGAGCTGTTGCTGAGACACAGACAAACTCTGCCTACAAAATGTCAGTTTTAACTTTAAGAAAAGTCAGTTTTACTCAGCTGCTCACGTGATGTCCACGGTCAGAAAGTAGAGAGCAATGAATTCTGTGCTTGGCTTGTTTCTCCTTAATTTTTATGGTTTATTTTATTTTAAATTATATGTATATTTGTATCNNCATGTGAATGCAGATGGCTGCAAAAGCCAGAAGAGGGTTTTTATACAGCCCAGGATCCCATCCCAGGGAATGGTGCCACCCACAGTAGACAGATATTCCCAGTTTAATTAATCTACTCAAAATAACCCCCCAAGCATGCCTAGAGGCCTGTCTCTCAGATAATGCTAGTTCTCATCAAGATGACGATTGACACACCTTCACATCAATACCCAAGCAATTACCTAAATAAGTGGACATCAGAGCCTGGACAAAGTGACCCCGGGTTAGCTATCACGTGACTGCTGGAACTTCAGGATAACATGGCTTAGGTAAAGGAAGGAATGAACTGAGTGTTACCAGCTAGAGCTGGGTCATCACTCCGGTGTTAGACTCTTACATCCAAGGGAACCTACAGCGAGTGCTGAGACAGAAACCACGCCAATGTTCAATGATCNGGCTGAACTTTTTGTCTAAATCTTTGGCTGCTTCTGACCACCCTGGGCAGCATACAGGGGACAAGGAACAAGAGTGAAGTTCTTCATCTGAACTCAAGACATGAATGAAAGGTTTCTTTTATTAAAAGACTTATTTTTATTTGTGTTCCTGGTGTGCCCAGAAGAGGGTGCTGGGTCTCCCGGAGCTAGAGTAACAGGCAGTTGTGAGCCACCCAGTGTGGGTGCTCAGAGCCAAACCTGGGTCCTCTGGAGAAGCAGTATGCACCCTTAACTGCTGAGCCATCTCTGCAGCCCTCTTTACCNACATCCTACAGGATAACGGCTGTCCTAAAACCCAGCACAGACACGGGGGAGGGCAAGTCTTCTATCTGCTGCTGGGGGCTGTGAAGCTGTAGAGATGTTGACTGGTTAACTCTACAGCAGCTCTGACAACCATGAGTCACCAGGCCCCTCGGTGACCTCACTGGCAGAAAGAGATCTGGTGGGACGGCTCAGATGCAGCAGTGAGATTGGATCCTAAGCAGTGACACCTAATCAATGGGCTAATCCATTGACNGACTCACAATTTCATCATTATTGGAAAGTAGGAGGTGGGTCTTATCAGAGAGAGTAAGTCACAGGGTCATGCTGGGAGGGGTTCATCTTGTCCCCGCACCCTTCCCCATTTGTCTCTTCCTCCTGTCGGCCATGATGGGAGCAGTTTCCCCCCACCATGTCTTCCACACCATGATGCCCTCCCTCATCTCAAGCCAAGAGCCATGGCTGATCCTAAGCTGGAACCTCTCAAACTGTGAGCCAAAATAGATCTATCCTCCCTCTGTTTATCTCAAACTTTTCCCCACAGCAGCAGAAATCCAATGCATCTTGATGTTAATTGTTGCTATGTAACCATGATGTCCAAACAGCATCTTAATACGGCATGCATTTACCGCTGGGCGCTTTGAGGACATTCTAGTGTAGACTGTGTGCTAGATACGATGGTATCCATTTTAACCATCCAGGATGAGGTGACAATATGATGGCTATGCAGGAAAACTGTCCTGGTTCTTAAAAATACACGTGACAGAGTATTTAAGGGAGAAATGTCAAGACTGCTCACCTCACAGGATGCTCTCAAACCTTGTCACAAAATAGTTGCTCAACAGTGAATGAGTAAATAAAATATTGCTTATTCAATAGTGTGGAGGCAATGGAAGTCACTGGATGACACCAGAGAAATGGCACTGNGTGATGCAGCCCCATAAAAAAATTCACACTAGGGCCAGACAGTAGTGGCACACACCGTTAGTCCCAGCACTTGGGAGGCAGAGGCAGGTGAATCTCTGAGTTTGAGGTCAGCCTGGTCTACAGAGTGAATTCCAGGACAGCCAGAACTACACAGGGAAACCCTATCTTGAAAAACCAGGAAAAAAAAAAGAAAATTCACANTGAAATTTCCCACTGTCTGTGTTAGCAAACCATCCCAAAACCTAGTAGTTAGAGCAAAAGCAGCCATTTTATCCTATATGGTGAGCTGTGAGTTGCCTGGGTTCTAAGAGCCACTGTGATAACCCATGAAGCCATGAAGCAAAGCTCTCATTCACAGCCACCACTTCAAGGTGTCTGGGGGTATGGACATGGATTAATTAATTCAGATTTAGAGATGTCAGGGTGCTGTGGAATTCCCCTGCTCCATAAGTCCCACCTTCTTAAAAATGAAAAACACAGAATTCGATCCCTTCCCCACCCCACCCCCACACCTTTTCTGAAGTCAGGGCACAAATGCAGGAACTGAGTCCTATAGCTCAGATTTAGGCACCTGACACTTCAGCTCAAAAGAGCAACATAAGGAAGCGAGATCCACCCTGTTACTCATTTCACTGGCAAAGGGCAGTGGGAAGGAGAAGCAGCGGCTGTCTTCGGGGAAGCAGAAGAGCAACAGGAGAGTTTCTGGGGAAGAAGTGGCCAAGCAGGTAGGTTAGGCATCTGGGCACTGAAGCCAGTTCCTCTGTGAGGGGCGAGGGGGGGGAAGGGATGCCATCTATTGGATTGTGTGTGGTTCGGAATATTTCCTGTTACCTAAACAAGAGGAGCCTCAGATACATTGTTCCACATTTCCTGTTGAAAAGCCAAATCCAGCCAGGTGTGGGGGTACACACCTGCAAATCCAGCAGGCAGAGGCAAGAAGAGTAGACATGTGAGGCCAGCCTGGGCTACATAGAGAGGTCCTGTCTCCAATAAACAGAGATGGGGCATGGAAAAGAGGTGGGAAAGGAGGAGGAAAAGGGAAGAAGGGAGGGAGGGAGCAAGGAAGAATGGAGAGTTCAGAAGGACAAGAGGGGTGGAGAGACACCCCAATATTTAAGAGAGCACATTGCTCTCATAGAGGACCACAGTTCAGTTCCCAGCACCCATGTGATGAAGCTCACAGTCGCCTGTAACTCCAGCTCCAGGGAATCTGATGCCCCCTTCTGGCCTCTGTGGTCACTGCATTCATGTGCACATACACAGAGCACACATACAAAAACAAACTTGAGTCTCTAAAAACATATTTCTCAAGAGTGTTTCAGTTCCGCTCCATACATTGTGGTGGTTTGAGTGAGAACGGCCCTCTTAAGCTCGTATATTTGAATGCTTTGAATCAGTTGGAGGAACTGTTTGGGAAGGATTGGGAGGTGTGGCCTTGGAGGAGGTGTGTTACTGGGGTTGGGCTTGGNGTTTCAAGGTCATCCCAGTTAGCTCTCCCTGCCCCACCTCTGCCTCCTGCTTGTGGATCCGATGTGAGTTCTCAGCTACTGCTCCAACACCATGCCAGTCTGCCTGCTGCCACGATCCCAGGACTCACCCTCTGAATCTGTAAGCTCCCAATAAACTCTTTCTTTTATAAGTTGCCTTGATCATGGTGCTTTGTCACAGCAACTGAAAAGTAATTAAGATGCGCATTCATCCTTTCTTTTATCTGGCTTGTTTTAAGATTCAGACAAAGTGAGGCATGGTGTCACACACCTGTAATCTTAGCATTTGGGAGAGTAAAGCAGGGAGATTTTTGAGTTCAAGACCAGCCTGGGTGCCAGGCATGGCAGCATATACTTTGAATCCCAGCACTCAGGAGGCAGAGGCAGGTGGAGCTCTGTGAGTTCAAGGCCAATCTGATCTATAAAGCAAGCTCCAGAACAGCCAGCACTTCATAGAGAGACCCTGTTTCAAAAATAAAAACANAAAAAAGAGCCTGGGCTACAAAAATCTAACAAAAGAAAATATTCAGATGAATTTTTAAAGGACTTTTAAATTGTACATGTATGAGTGTTTTACCTGCATGTGTATGCACCGTGTGTGTGTGTGTGTGTGTATTGCTTACGGATGCCAGGGTTCGGATCCCTGCAACTGAAGTTACCGGCAGTTGTGAGGGGCTGTGTGGATGCTGGGACCAAATCTGGGTCCTCTGCAGAAGCAGACATCTCTCCAGGCCCTCTGGAGAATTTTTAAGTCCTCTGTTACAGCCTGACAGGTGGCAACGTCCCTTAGTTGGGTAAATTTCTTCTAGCAATTCCATTTTCTACAAATATCTAAGATGAGGAATACCTGGTGGGCTCAATTCCTCGGACCCTGAAGAGTGTCCTTCTCTGTCGTTTCTCTCAAAGGTCTCAGTTTTTACCGGATGACCCACAGCAGAAGCCTTCGGGTGCTAAGAAAGCAGAAAGTGTCTGTCTATGACCAGAGTAGAGGAGCCACTCATGTGCGACTATTTCACCAAGACCCACCCGTCATCACTCTGAAGTAAGAATGGATCTTAGATGTGATGGCTTCGGCCAACTTCCACNTCTTCTGTTCAGTTTACTGAGCACACATTTGAATTTCTACTGATCAATAAGGCTTTTGTTGGGAGAGGAGGGGAGGGTTTCTGTGTGTAGCCCTGACTGTCCTGGAACTCACTTTGTAGACCAGGCTGGCCTCAAACTCCTGCCTCTGCCTCTTGAGTGCTGGGGTTAAAGGCGCCACCACTGCCCAGCAACAGGGCTATTTAAAGCCAGAAATTAAGTCTTCCTAAAAATGGGCTTATTCACAATCAGATACAAAATAGGAACAAGGGTATAGACTAACTCGTCCTGAAAACGTAATGCAGTCACTAAAACAGCAGTAATATTTCACTCAGAGAAGCATTACTAAGTGTCCTAGTCTGAGTTCTGTCGCCTTGTTAAATACCGTAATCAAAAGCAAGTTGGGGAGGAAAGGGTGGATATGGCTTATACATCGTTCACAGTTCACAATTGATCACTGAGGGAGGGCGGGCAGGAAGTGAAGGAGAGGCCGTGGGGGGACGCTGTTTGTTACTCACGGTTCACTCAGTTTGTCTTTCCGTACAACCCAGGCCAACTTGCGCAGGTTGACACCTGCCGGAGAGTGGGACCTGCCTGGAAGTGGCTCCGCCCACAGTGGGCTGCTCCCTCCCACGTCAATCATCAAGCAGGAAACGCCCCACAGGCCAATCTGATGGAGACATCGTCTCAGTTGAGGGTCTTATTCCCAGATGACCCTAGCTGTGGCAAGTTAGCAAAAACTAACCTACACACCAAGCAAGATTTGGACTCCTGTTTTTGCCTTTTGTTTTTCATTTTTCCCACGCTGTAAATTTGATATTAGGATTGCTTTTTTAGTAAGCACCAAGAATGTCAAGGACCTGATTGGCTCGGTCTGAGCCGTGAAAGAGTAGGCCTCTGGCGCCACCTAGTGGACAAGTGGGTNTTGGCTACCTGATGAGAAAATTTACAGGTTTGGGGGTGTGACGAGGTAATTTGAGGTTTTTATTATNCCGAATCCAAGGCTTGAAGTTGAAAACGGCCACAGCTAAAGGAATTTTCAAAGGAAAACTGGTCTCTTTGCTAAGTGTACAGAATGTTAAGTGTACAGAATGTGAACGTTAGCCATTGTTAGAACTTTTGCACCTCATAGCAAGGGGATGGAACTACCCGAAACGCCTGTCATCAGATGGGTAATGAAAATGTGGTACGTTCACAAGACGGAATATTATTTATCT
>LZPO01087443.1:55944-66207 GCA_001675575.1 Neotoma lepida | reverse complement strand
GGGGATCACTCACTAGAGAAGCGAGACTTCCGCCAACGGAACAAACCAAGACAGAAGATGATGAAGCCCAGGCCTAGGGTGGCTGCGGACACAGAAACCTTCACCGTCTGGATGGGGGACAGCCCGACTGCTGCAAAGTAATGGAAAGTTCTTAGAACTACTGTCTACAGCTTAGTCTCAGGCAACTCAGTTCACTTCAGCCTGCACCTAGGAGCGTCAAAGGTCTTTATCCCAGCCCAAAGGGTCTGGTGTTCNCCAACTCACTCCCAAGAAAATTCCTTTTTAAAGGAATAACCCTGGGGAAACTGTGTTCCCAGAGTTACCACCCAGTTTCTGCCCCTCCCCCAGCCCTCCACAGCCTCTTCCTCTCCCCAGATGGGGACTCTCAAGGCATTCTCTGTGGTTTCTCCACTCCCAGGGCACGCCTCTCCCCAGCAGCGAGGGGTCCCTCACCCTCATGGTAGTGTTAACTTCCGTCTTTGCTNTGAGCTTCCTATTAAAATGTCTCCTTTCTTTCCAGGCCTCCAAGGTTTCGTGGTATGAGCCCTCCACATNCANACTGTCCAGGTCTCCCTCCATCCCACACTACACCCTTCACCATCCCGCTTGCCAGAGCTGTCCCTATTCTGGACCATACCCCACCTGGATCCCTACCCCAACATCAGCAGAGCAGCCCATCACCAAAGGAACTTGTGTGTCCTACAAAGGAGACCAATCCTGGAAAGCCCAAGGGCATGTGTGCTCCACTCTCCTCTCATTTCTCATCTGGGCTGGCTGGTTTTGTGTCAACTTGACATAAGCTAGAGTCATTTGAGAGATGGGAGCCTCAATTGAGAAAATGCCCCGTAAGATCGGGCTGTAGGCAAGCCTGTAGGGCATTTTCTTAATTAGTGATTGATGGGGGATGACCCAGCCCATTGCAGGTGGGGCCAACCCTGGGCTGTTGGTCCTGGGATCTATAAGAACGCAGGCGGAATAAGCCATGATGAGCAAGCCAGTATGTAGCACCCCTCCATGGCTTCTGCATCAGCTCCTGCGCTGCTTGAGTGCCTGTCCCGGCTTCCTTCAATGATAGACCAATGTAAACCAAATAAACCCTTTCCTCCCCAACTTGCTTTTGGTCATGGTGTTTCATCACAACAATAGTCACCCTAACCAGGACACCATCCCCTCCCAGGGNCCCACTAGAACCAACAGCAGACACACACTCCCCACAGGGGAAGATCTGGCCTCTGCAGCCAGACTAGGCCCCTCCTCCCTGGCTTTTCCTAGCTGCCNNTCCACTTCCTCATTCTTCCTCTCTTCTTTTCCAATAATCTCCGAATCGGTATGCACCCCCTCATTACCTTTAAGTACCCCCAGCCCTAGGGTTCAAACAGAGTCAATGAGTTCTCTATCGATAAATTAACCCCTTCACATGTCCACCGAAGTGTCCACCAGCCACGGCTTTATCATCCCCTTAGGCTTGAAAAAGCTGCCCAAATTCAGCACAGCCCTATACCGAAAGAAAATTCCTTCTTCTTCTTCAGTCTTCACTATTTTTTCAGTTCCCAGTCCTGGCCTGACANGATGGCTGAATATTAGGAAAACTAAAACAGCGAATTCCAGAGCTTTGTTTCCAGAAATGTTATCAAATCTACATTCTTTTGGGGAGACAATCAGCCTCCTCTCTCTCCTTCAAACAGATAAAAGACACCCACACCACAACTGCCAAGCAATGGCTGACCCTTCTACTCCTTTAGTCCATGGCCCTAACTCTGATTGTAAACNCTCTGACTTCCCATCCCAGCATCCCCTTCTCTACCACATACCAGGCATCCCATCCATGTCTCACTCTGCCAAAATGTCGATGTCCCTTTCCCAACCACCAACGTCCCAGTTCCCACACACTTACTCCAGTCCCCACGGACTGGCTCGGGGGTCCCACTGTGCTGTACCACACAGGTGTAGATGTCCCCATAGGAGGGGGTTAAGGCTAGGTAGGAGACAGTCTGGTATGTCCAGTCTCCGTTGGTCTGGGCGGTCACCTCCTTGATGTTGTGGGGTGTGACAAGTTGCCCATTCTTCATCCATGTGATGACCACATCCGCCGGATAGAAACCCCATACATAGCAGGCCAGCATCACAGGCTCCCTTGTGTTAAAGGGAGCAGTTTGGGCTACTTGAACAGACGGTGGTTCTGCATGGGAGAAACAGTTATTTATGGTTTGAAGGGGGTCCCATTTCATCCCTTCAAAGATTTCTCCAGCCACCAAGTGAAAGAGGAAATAGAAGGCGCTCTCTCCCCGCTGGATTTCTCTTACTCTCTCATCACCTCTTTTTCTCCTCCAAAGTCATGTTTGGCCACAANTGGTAAATGCTGTCTGGACAGCTCAGAGCTCAGAGCTGTCCAGACAGTCTCTGTGTTTATCTCGCCTGACCACATGCTTGTGTGTTTTCATATGTAGCCCAGGCTGGCCTCACACTCACTATGTAGCTGGGGATGATCCTAACTCCTTGTCTCCTGGTGATGGGATTAAGATCACTATCTTCTACCAGTTTATGCTCCTAAGTGACTCCCCTGCTTGCCTTCATCAGAGTATTTTTTGAGCAATATTTTAAGTGAAAATCCAAGAAATTATGTTAAAATACAGGCTCCCTCGGCTTCACCCAAGGTATTGTCTCTCTGTCTAGATTGGTANCCAGAGACTTGTGGCCAAGTAATGCTGAGAAGATGGCTCAGAATCCNTATCTTTTGATGCAGTATTCTGACCTATGGAGATCTTCAAAGTTTACTTATACTAAGTTTAAGCCATTCTCATGAGCTGTTCTCAGTGTAAAGGANGTGGGGAAGAAGAGAGACAGCATCNGAATCCCTGGAACACCTCNAGATAGAATCCCTGGAACACCTCCAGATGTCCCCNTGCCTGCACCCACTCCAAATATGGAACAACAAAATCTGAGCTAAAGAACCAGGAACAAGGCAGGCTGGGGACCCAGGCCTGTAGTCCCAGTTAACTGGGAGGCTGAAGGAGGAGAGTTACAAGTTCAAGGCCAGCTTGGACAACTTAAGGAGATCCTGCCTCGGGACAAATAGGAAAAAGGGGGCTAGACCATAACAGTGGCAGAATGCTTGTCAGGTATGTGCAAGGCCCTACCTTCAATCCCCAGTAGTGAAAAAAGGTCTTTAACTAAAATAAATAAAAATAAGAGATGCGAACATGTTGGGGAAAGTCANTGGGGGTTTTCTGACTCGGATCTGTACCCTGATGTGCTGTGGCTCCTGCTTCTGGCCTCCAGGTCAGTCCCTTCTCTTCACCCCTTCCATCATCCATCTTCTGTTCCATCTCTATTAACTATACTGNTCCCCTCAGTGTCCGGCCTCCCTCTTCCTACATTCCAGGTCCACACACTGTTTCTTCCTGCTCAGGTATCAACCCCTCTGATGCTCAAGAATCTACTTGTCCTCTGCCCTCCTGGCTGTGCTTCCCAGCCGCTCCTCATCCCCTCTGCTCTCTGCCTTCCTGGCTGTGTTTTCTGGCCACCCGCCTCAGGCCCTCTGCTCACTCGTTCTGTGGGTCAGTGCACCCCAGAANGGCTTGGTGTGCATGGCACAGTCCCGNAGCCCGTTGCCCAAGCGCTGGAGCAGGTTCTCATCTTTGTTGAGATAATTTGAAATCCATTCAGCGAAGTTGTGTAGCACCCCAAATTCACAGGGGGCTATTTGTCCTGCCTCTGGATCCCAGCAGGCCAGCAGATCTTTGTTGAAAGAAATACAGTATGTGAAGTCTTTTGGATTCCCATCGTCATCCAGCAGGCAGGTGCTTTCCACGTGAGCCACGAAGCCACCTGGAAGATGGGAAGACACATCAGTGTCGCTTGTTGCGTGGCACATTGCAAACACAGCCTCTGCCCTTAGATACTGGCACAAAGTTCCAAGAACCCATATAGCTGCTTGAGTGGTGGGAGTAGGGAGTAGATGCATTTTCTGTCCTAACCTGGTCTTTTACTTCTTTCTGGACAGAGCTCTGAATCCCTGGGGAGTGGATGACCGCNGGGTCTTTGTTCTAATGAGGTCATTCTTGGTGGGACCCTGGGGTGGGGCCTGGCAGTGGAAGGACTGAGCCATGATTGGAAGCCTGAGACTTATATCCCTATCCTTGTGGAGCAGCATGTTGGGGACTAGAGGCTGGGTTAAAAATAAATCCTGTCTATTTGGTGCATCCTAAAACCCAAATTGTGGGGTTGNCACCTTCCAGCTGGTAAACAAATCCATAATCTGGGAGGGTGGCATAACCCACCTCCAGGGAGGCAGAAGCTACTGCACTGAGGTCTGTCTGGACTTCCTCCTATGAAAGCCCCCAGCTTTGTTCTTTAAAATATTCCTTGTGGGGCTGGAGATGTGGCTGAGTGGTTAAGAGCATTGCTGCTCTTGCAGAGATCAGGGTTCTGACTGGAGCACCCACAGTCAGCGGCTCACTGTAATCGAAGGCCCAGGGAGTCTGAGGCTCTTCTGGGCTCCTCCGGCACTACATGAATGTGGTGTGCGTGCAGATAAGCGGCATACATACATACGCACAGAGAAACTCTTGCAATAAATGAACAATAGTAAATTATTTGCATGGATTTTATTCCCTCTCTGTTATGCAAGCCAAGGGGCTCTAGCCCAGCCAAGCTGGACAAAAGCTATGGGTGATCCGGAGCTTACTGCTTGAACTTGTCGTCTCACGTCGGGACTGTCTCATGGGGTTGAGCCTTTAGCCGGCTGGCCTGTGATAACTTGTTAGAGTTAGCACTGAATTGGACTGTAGGATTTCTATCCAACCCAGGAGAATTGGGGTGGGGGCACCCATCTGTCACAGGGGTGTTGAATTGCTGGGTTGGTTTCTGTTGTTGTTTTCTTCTGCATTGAGCAGAGAACCCAAGCTTCAGTTGCAGCCAGTCTGGCAGAGATTTCCCACCTCAGGCTGCATCTGCTGATCACACTGCTACTCTGGGGGCTCTGGCAGCCTCAGCGAAGGGGAAAAGGGCAGCAACAGAGACATTTTTAGATCCTTTCCTCTAATTTTCAACCTGATACTTGATTATTTGCTTTTTTAAGATTTATTTTTTTGTTTTGTGTATATGAATGTTTTGCCTGCCTGTATGTCTGTGCACCACATTTGAGCCTGGTGCCATCAAAGGCCAGAAAAGGGGCATCAGGTCTCCTGAAACTGGAGTCACAGATGGCTGTGAACCACCATGTAGGTGCCGGGAATTGAACCTGGGTCCTCTGCAAGAGCAACCAGTTCTCTTAATCTCTGAGCTACCTCTCCAGGCCCTGAAACTAAATTTGGCCATTGTTTTTCATCTGCAGTGGTCTTAAGTTTTACAACAATACGTTTAAATGACTCCGTTTACCAGGCTTTCTTGACACAGCAACAACAAACCAAACAAAAAACAGAAANGGCATTTTAAAGTCAATCCCACTTTTCTACCAATATAATACAATACAANGTGATTAACTTTCACATCCATCAGAGGCATCCAGTTTGGGAATGAGCTAGAGATTCATGTGCACAAAACGGAAAACAATTAGCACTGGTTCCTCTATATGTGAGACTGANTGCCAGNAGAGGATAGCCTGGCATGGTAAGCCTGGCTGTCCACCCCAAACACAGACCTTCGGAGCAGCACAGTATTGACAGGGAGATAAAGGGTCAAGCAACTGTGGTGGGCACACTGGTAATCCCAGCACTGAGGCAGGAGGATTGCCATGAGTTCAAGACTAGTCTGGCTAGACAGTGTGGCTCTCTCCAATGAAAGAAAGAAAGAGACAGATAGACAGANAGACAGACAAGGGGGAAGGGAAAGGAGAGAGAAGGAAATGGAGTCAAGAAAAAGAGTCAGCCTTGNTCTATGCTGGAAATATTCTTGACTTTTGACTCNGTACAAGTCTACAGAGCATTTAAAACATGCCGGGCCCCATGCTAGGAACCAGGGTGCAGGAGTACACAATCTGTACCTCCGTCCCAGCAGGGACATCCACTACACAATGTACAAAACTGGCTCATTGTTAAAACTGCTGTGAAATACAGTCCAAAGTGCTGGAGGAGTGCCACAGTAGGGAGACTGGCTCNTCTGGAGCACTCAATCCTGCTACAAAAGAATGAGCATGTTTTACCCCAAACAGGAGCAGGAGAGGGGGGTGGGGGTTCCAGCAGGGGAGGGAGAAGGGTTCCAAGAGGGGATTGCNTACCTGCTCCTGTACAGCCCAGGCTGAGACCCAGCAGCAGTGGCAGGAGGATAGCCATGTTCCACTCTCTGGAGGTGCAGGAAGGTCAGGCCCCTGGGCCGGATCTTGCAGGGGCCTCGAGGTGTCTCCTGCCCCAGCCTGGACAAATGTNTCCACACACTGAGGAAAATACGGTGCCTGTTGCTCAGGGACCCTGTTCCTTGCTGCAGAAGTGGCCCCAGGTCACTCAGTCCCCCTTAGATCCTCAATTTACATCTACTAAGTCGACCAAATCCTGGAGTCCAAAAGGGAAAGTTGTCAGATTAGCTGGGTAGATGTGTCAGACCAATCGCTGAGCGTCTCAGCCTAGCATCATCAGTTACTAGGTAAACCTCATTGTGCCCTAGACTTTGAGGCCAGGACTGCAGGTGGTTGCCTGAGGTCTGTGGGAGTAGTGGCTGAAGCATTCCCAGGATATGCAGCCTGGCCTGCCCACTGGATTAACTTTCTCCTCTCATGCCCTTCCAAAAGACCGCTTCTAGACATCCTTCTCAAGATGGTCTCTGGATTATGAAAGTGCTAGAATAGTGAGATGTGGCACTCCTACTATTCTCCTGGAAAAGACAGTGTCTACTGAACACACTGTGGGTATATGCACATGTGCACACATGTTCCTGTGTGTGGGTGCTTGTGTGTCTACAGGCATGCATACACATGTGTGCAAATGTATATGAAGGCCACAGGAAGATCTCCCACCTGCTAGGTTATTGTTGTTTAAGACAGGGTCTCCCACTGGCCTGGAGCTTGCCAAGTAGGCTGGGCTAGCTCAGACGCCCAGGGGTCTATCTGCCTCTGCCTCCCCAGGGAACCAGAATGAATGTGATGAGCTCCAACATTGTCACAGACACTATTCTAGGCAGAAATAAAATATATTTGGGGTTTTTGTTTGTTAGTTTCAGACAGGGTTCTGTGATNTGGGTCAGCCTTTGAATTCACTGTGTAGCTGAAAATGGTCTTGAACTCCTGATCCTCCTGCCTCTACTGCCCACATGCTGGGATTGCAAATGTGAGCCACCACACTCAGCTCTAAGTAGTAACACAAAAATGTTCTCATTTAATATTTAATATTTAATATTGAAATGCATTGTCCTCCTTTACAGACTCAAAAACCAGTCTGGAGGTTCACACCCCAAGTTTAGAGGCTTTAACCCTTTTCCTTATACAACTCACACACACACATACACACACACAAACACACACACTCACCACAAGCGTGCCCACGCACTCACTTCATCCTGGGCTGGGATGAACCACGATAACAGAAGTTAGTGACACATGTGCTGAGAAAAGGGGGAAGAGAGGAGCCACTGTTCACCCCAAACCCTCCCCACCCCGTCCACCCCAACCCTCCCACGCGCAGGGTTCCTTCTGCTCTAGGAGCTGCTGTCTCTTCTACTTGCTGTTACGACAGCTTCAAAACAATGTGGCCCCCAGCCACCAACACCTTTCCCGGAATGCCTTCCTTCCCTTGCAGGAATCAGGGCTGGGCACCCTTCTCTGTGTCTTCTTCCTGCAGCCTCATGGGCGTAGCCATGGCAGCGAGCCTGAGTGGAGTCCCCTCTGGTGTCCAGCTCTCTGCCCCAGCAGTCAAAGGAGATGTGAAACCTCGTGAGACACCACAGGAAGAGTAGGAGATCTCACTTCCACATTCGTGTGAACGGAGGGGGGTTTTAGAGTCAGGACCGGAAAACCCAGAGACCTGTGCTCAGCAAAGCGGTTCCTTCTTTCTCCGCTTCTGTGACAGACGTAGCTGTGTCCTCCCGGTCGGTCCAGAAACCTCCGCTGCCCTGTCACTTTACTATCATGCAGCAACAGGACCCCCAGCCAGGGTCCCATGCACCGCTCTTTCAAGCCCACTGCGGGGAGACCCACACACTGCGTCTCCATCTTCCCCCGCCGCTCCACCTAGCCTGGTGCCCACAGGCCTGCAGGGGGCTAACACTGGGGTTTATGTGCAAAGTATTATAGTGAATCACTTGCCACATCTGGGAAAGATGGGCTCTCAGCCCCCACATCATCCCATCTGAGGCCAGGCAGGAAGTGAAAGAAAACCTGATGTCAAAGCTAGTTAGGCAGGAAGGCCAGAAGAGAGGTCGCCACAGGCAAGGTGGGCAGGGCGTCATCATCCGTGGAGGGGCGTGGAGGGAGACCTTGGCTAGCAGGGTAGATTCACATGGAAGGGAAAGGCACTAGCGTCCAGTCCTGAGCATCACTTAGTTCCCAAAGGCCGGCAGGGCTGGAAAGCGCTGTTGGGGGTCTACAAGGGGATGGAGCAGTTTGAAACAGAAGCAGGTGCCAATGTTGATACCGTCACTGGAGTTGCACATTAAGGGAAGTCACAGATGTGGCTTATGTTTTCCCTGGGAGTGTGGCCTTAACCATATGAATCTCTTCCAGGCATTTCCTAAATTCATTCCAGCTTCCTCTTCTGGGCAGATAGTTTTAACTCAAGGCCCCATTTTATGACAGAAAAATAAAATGCTGGACCAGTCAATCATTTACTATATAAAACCAACANCTGGNGACCAGATCACAGGGCTCTGACAGCCAAAACTAAACAGTTCTGCTCAGGGAGTCAATTGTATGCAGATTTCACTGGTGAACAGCCAACTGGAAGACTTACTTATTTATTTTTTCAAGACAGGGTTTCTCTTTGTAACAGTCCTGGCTGTCTTGGAACTCACTTTGTAGACCAGGCTAGCCTTGAATTCACAGAGATTCACCTGCCTCTACCTCCCAAGNGCTGGGATTACAGGCATGCACCACGATGCCCAGCAGAAGCATTTTCAGTACCCATCCTATCCTGAATTACTGCATAGAGTAGCATGTCCTCAGAAGTCACAAGAAAAAACTGAAAACACAGTTTTAAAATTAACAAAATGGTGTGGCATGGTGGAATCCGGAAGTCCCAGCGCTTGGGAGGTAGGAGCCGGGGACCAGGAATGCAGGGTCATCCCAGCTACATGAGATTATGTCTCCAAAGGACAAAAGTTGACAAAAATGTCTGAATCAATAACTGAAAGATAAGGGAACCGTGGAAAGATATTCAGCCTCACGATCAATACAAGAAAAGCCAACGCCATGAGATTCTACCAGCACCCACCTCACTGCCAGGGACTCCGGGTGTTAGTGGAGACAAAGGTAGCCATCTTGCCCTAATCACTGCTCTCTGACCTCTGAACTGAAAATTGCAAACTTATTGGTGAAAAATCATTATCAGGAAACATTATCATTATGAAGTCATTACCCTGAAAAGTCTGTCCTTGAAAATTCTAAGATAGATAGAGTAGGAGCTGGAGGATCGGGGGCAGGTTCCTTGGAGCTGAGTGTGGGTTGGACCTGGAGTTGGTTGAGATGGGGACAAGCTACAGTGAAAACAAGCATGTCTCCACCAAGGAAGAATGAGGAAGGGATCTGCCCAGGAAGAGGACTTTTGCAGGATAGCATCTCTGCTCTAGGAAAAGGTGCCACACTCAGGCAATCCCAGTACTTGGGGGAGGGGCAAGAGGACCAAGAATTCAAAGTTATCCTCAGCTACATTGGGAGTTCAAGGCCAGCCTGGTCTACATGGGACTTCCACTCAAAGGAAGAGAGAACACCAGGCTGATGACAGCTCCTGATGCTTCTAGATTAAGTTAGAGTAGCCTAGAACATTCTACTTGAGTCCATATCCCTCCACCCTAAGGCACTCAACCTCATTTGATCCCTGAAGGTAAGCAAGGTCAGTCTGGGTCATACTTGAATGTAAGAATGGCTGTTGAGAGACAGCAAGTTTGAGGCCAGCTGGGGACCTTATCACTCATACATCACTTGATAAATGAGCATTTAATCCAAGCCCATCATCTGGCAGAGGAGGAATTTGAGGTTCAGAGAGTAGTTAGCTNGAGTTAGACACAGCAGGTANAAATCTNATAAAGTGCCACGTCTTTAATCCCAGTACTCGGGAGGCAGAGACAGTATCTTGTGAGTTCGAGGCCAGCCTGTCTACACGGTAAGTTCCAGGTTGGCCA
>LZPO01087442.1:55684-97258 GCA_001675575.1 Neotoma lepida | reverse complement strand
GTCTACATAGTGAGTTCCAGGACAGTCAGGGCTACATAGAGAGACCCTGTCTCAAAAAGAAACAAACAAACAAAACCCCACCACAACAAAAGTCTATGAAAAACATGAAAAGATGTTAAAAGAATCTGTCAGGAGAAACAGAGGGGAGTGGAAAATCAAGTAATAAAATGAAAGAAGGAGGGGATTTTAAAAAGTTAATAAAAAAGAAATTGTGATATGAATGTCCAAAGAATTCTGGGAGATGCAAAGAATTCTGGGAGATGGGAATTCTGGTCAAGATACTCTCCACTGTATCTCCTGGACAGCCTCCACAGCTATGCCAACTACAAGTCATTGTTTCATTCAGTCAGTTAAGTCAGAGAACTTAAGCAACTTATTGAAGATGGAAGAATCAGTAAAAGTTAGAAATGAAATTTACACTCCANTTTATGTGGACTGGGAAGAACTGAGCGGCCACTCTGTCCCTCTGGGGAGGATGGTCATCTTTTGGGGCCCCCTTTCTCCAGCTAATTACACAGCTGATTACTACAGAACAAAGGAAGACACAAGAGAAGGCTGACCAGGGCGAGCACGGCCTGGCAGGGAGAAAGGAAGATGATTCATTGAACACCCTTTGTCCTGCAGCTGTGTCTGTGGTGACATCCTGGGCCTTGAAGAGCGGGGAATCTAGATGTGAGGAACTGAGGCGTTTTCAGACCCAGGCAAGGCACAAAACAGCCATAAAATGACTTCAGAATTCTTTCCCCATTTCCTTTCNCAAGGCCTGGCTTGGCCTGGCCTTAGGGAGCCAGCCTTCCTCCAGAGAGGCTAGCCAANNGGCCGGGGACTCTTCCGTATTTGTAGCAGGCACAGCACGGGATCCATCGCCATTCCGATTAAGACCCAAACAATNTGCNGTTTCCGCTTTACCACCGAGAGCATTGGCAGTAGGCAGAAATGGAACGAACTGTGACTTTGTACCAGCAAAGGTGACCGTTGTGTCTTCAGTTTGTCATCAGTGAGATGAAGGGTGGGCCAGATAGATATATGGTAAGGTAAAATGACCTGATCATTAGTTATAAAAATTCAGAATCTCGCTCTGCTTAAAAAAATGGTCTTTACAAATTTTATCATTCATACACAGTGAAACCCTGTCTCCAAAAAACCAAAAAAAAAAAAAAATTTATCATTCAAAAAATTATCATTCTCATTTTATGAAATTTTTGAGAAAGAAATAAAGGTCATTTTAAATTCTCCAATTCAAGTTTGCTGTTATCTTGAATTAATTCTTGATAAATCCATTATTTAAAATTTTCTATTCTAATTAAAGACAGGTTTGGGGGCTCTTAAATAAGACCAAGTGTTTAAGAATGACCATTTAGAGCCTACTAAATATTTCAGTGAGGGAGTGGGAGTCTCAAATCCACAAATGTTAAATTGTCCTGGCTTTTGAGCTCTTTCTCCTTTCAAGTTCCTAGGTTAAAAATTAAACCCCTACAGGGAAGGGCACCTGCATTTGTTTGCCCTATTATGCTGCTATACTGAAATGCTTTACAGCTGTCTAAATTAGCATAATTAAATCCACATCAATTAAAACCTCAAGCCCCTCTCCCCTTCACATGTAGATGATGACATTTGTCTAAGGTGGGAAGCAACAAAGGGGCTTTTTAGCAGCTGAAGACCTGGCTGAAAAGGTCACTACTAGGATTGATCTGTTGTAACGGGTTTACCTTAACGCTAGGCAAGTGGTCAATGAGAGTTATTTGGTNAAAGTAGTGGAAGTTTGCATTTCAATGCCGCTGGCCATTCGAGATGTGCGTTTTACAACAGGCCTGGCCTTGCAGGGCTCTTTATCCTCCAGTAATGAGAGAAAACAAAGAGGCATTCTGACCTGGTCGTAGAATCCTTCACGTTTAAAGAAGGGAAGCCCGGTGACCTTAGGGTAGAGAGAAGTCTGCTCTGTGTGGTGCTGGCAAAGAAAATTCCTGGAGATGGAAACTGACGTGGGGTCCAGGGGTTAATTTCTGGAACAGAAAAATTTGCATACAAATGAAAAATGATGGGATTTCTGTTATCCTAAATTTTCAATGTCATCAGCATCAAACTGCAGCCCATGTTCTCTCACCATGTGAAGAATATTCATTACCTTAGAGAAAGAGGCACCTTATGGGTGTTCAGCTCAATGCAGGTCATGACAATCTGCGCAACTTGGTCTTGAGCATGAGTTGTCTGGGCATCTTTGTAATCTTCCAAATACACTTGAGGAGTGATAGTCATTTGTATAATTACAGACTTCCCTGTTTAAGTGGTGAGTGGCACATGGTGGTGGCACATGGTGAACTTCTTTGAGCAAGTACTTTATTCATCCCCATGAGTCGCTTACATTTCCTTCACAAGATCACATAAGTGGTCTAGGTTAAAAACTCCAGAGACACGACAAGAAATTCCCCAAGGTGCGTTGTATGTCTTCATTCTTATTTTGGCTTGTTGTTTACTTGGAGTGGGGGTCAGTTAATCCTTTTTCCACACCCCCCCTCCCCAATTACTAAGAAGAAAGAAAAGTTTCCTGCATAAACTTCAGAAAACGTATAAAAGGAGAAGTTTCAACTCGGCACATCTGAGGATTGAGAAATCCCTTAAGGCTATGAGGCAGGCAACAACATTCACACACAAAGCATGAGGGCAATATAATATTCAGGCCAATGCAAGGATCTTCTTTAACTGGGACTTCTACATACACATGTACTGTGTGGTCATATGTATGTCTGGTGCAATAAACACCTTTAGTACATATATAAAAAATTTATCANAGATACCTTAATATTTTTTGTCAGTTATTTTTATTGTNACTTGGCAAAGAGAATTTGGAACTAGCAAGTCTAATAATTTGATGTCCAGATGTCCTGTTTAGACAAAGAGATTTATATTGATTCTATTATATTTTTACCAAATCTCACATAGCCAATGGTGCAATGACATAATTAGAAAGTTTGGTACAATGTTTAGCCTTGGTCTCTGTGTGATGGAATTGTTTGAATGCCTAGTGGCTGAAACTTGTTTGCATCCCAGTGTGTTGTGAAGGCAAACTTCAAAGGAAGTAGTCTATCTCTCAACTCCAGCTTCTGAGTGTCTTGGAAGTATAATACGGGAGGCTTAACACTCCCCGCTGAGCAGAGGGCAGTGTGGCGCTGAAGCTCCTGTTAAGTCACTAGTGAAATACTGTTTGCAAAAGGGCTCTTTATTAGATAAACAGCCAAAGCCTCAGAAAGNATGGGGAAACACACCCTAGTCATACACAAAAAATTGGGGGAGAAAAGTCTTGAAAGTTAGACCGTATGTGTTGACAAAATTTAGGGATTTTAAAACATGTATCTACACATTTATTTTATAAATTGTACATAAGACTGGCTCCTCTTCCAGTGCAAAATCAAATATTTAGATTTGCACAAACCTATGGAAGCCAGATTTTAGACAAAAAGGGATTTTTTTTTGTCAGACTGTCAGTCTGAATTTCATCACAATCTGTTCAGCTGTTTTTGTTGCAGGCAGGCGTAAAAAGTACCGGGGAAGTGCCTATTTGTATTTATTATTAAAATGAGAGTGCTAAATCCTGCCTTCTAATGACCTTCCATTCTTAAAGCCAGTATCAGTCACGAAGAAGTACATGGTACTCATGTGGAATACATACAGGAAGGCAGAGGAACAGGGTCAATGGTAAATGCCCATGGCTAGCAACTACAAAATAGACTTTTCAACATTTTTTAAAAATGACACTGAAATTTTTGCCTCAATGAATTTTCCTGTACCTGTATGATTTTGCCTTGGAGAAAAACAGGGAAATGATTTGCTGGTGGCAAAATTGAATGTTTTATTTAAATGTCTTGATTTCTTTATCCCATCCTTTATGCTAATCTAAAATTAACTTGGGTTGGCATATTCAATATCATGTAGCACATTCACAATTACATTCAAAGACTGCCTCCAAGAATCCTAAAGTTAGAACCTGAACCTTTGGAAGATGGACCACTATAATGACAAACAGGTATTAAGCCTTATTTAGTTNTTAGTTTGTGGAGCTTTCAGCCATGGCTTTTTGAGACAGTGCTTTATGTAGAGAACCACTTGCAGCAGAAATGAGACTAAGATGTCACTCTTCCTAAGCGAGGCTCTCACACAAAGGGGGAAAATAGTACAGTTGCTCTCATGCTTGACTATGAAAGAATAAACATTCAAAGTCTGTTTTTGTAGGTTAAAAATCTACAACAAAAAATATCTACCTTTAACAGGTTTGCCTCCGTTGCTGTAATAAAGCATCATGGACAGGGTGGCAATTTCTCCCAGCTCTATAGGTGAGAAATCTATGCTCAAACCTTGATGTTGTCCTGAATTTCCTTTCTACTTATAAGGACGCAATCCTATTGAATCAGAATGACTGAGTATGTTATTGAACACTAATTACCTCCCCCGCCCCAACTCTATCCTCCAACTACAGGGGCAATCTGGCTCAGAGCTTCAGCAAACGCCTCTGAAGAGACTCAGTGTAGTCCACANTGAGACAAACCAACTACAAGAGCTACAGGATCCCTTTCTTCCTGGTCATGTTTATATCAACTCCACACAAGGCCAGACATTCATATCAGAAATTCTGATTTCAGTTTTGCACATTTATGAGTAGCAGCACCATTGGATAGCTCTAGGATGTCACGTAGTAGTCTCTGACATAGCTCCAAGGAGTCTCAGTGGCTGCTGCGGATGCCACTGTCACATTTTCAGAGTTCCTTGCAATCGGTCTACCAAGTACAGGGCGTTGGAAGTGGTGATGTGTCTCATACAGTTGTCATCTTTGACTTATTATTCTGTGCTTCCAATTTTTTTTTTTTGCCTATACCCATCTGTTCACCTCAAAGAAGGTCTAGTCCTACTGAAAATATGTTTAAAAATTTCATCTAGCCCCCTACTGTTCTATTGGGTAAAATGTAGCTTTCCATTTTTGGAGCTGTGTTTACTTCAAAAGTCAGGCCTTCACTGGCCTTTTTTATATTAGAAATTTATATTGGAAATATTTGCCACATTTTGAATTCTAGTGAAGATGGCATCTAATAAGATGTGGTATGTAGAACTTAGAATTACCAACCTACTAATAGATTTCATACTTTTAATTAGAACACTGATTGAATATTCTCAACCCTGGCAAGCAAAAATAAGTAAATAAATGAATAGTAAAGATAATGGGACATATGATATTTAAAAAGCAAGCACTTTATATTNTTCATAGGTACATAGATTGCTATAAAATTCTAGAAACAAGTATTAAAACATAGGACATGTTTACATTTTTACTAAGTATTTATATATTTGGGCTTTATTCTAAAAGTGCCAGTGTACATTTATGAATAAAGACAGCAATCGCCATCCTATTTTCTATGGCAATAGTCACTACTCGAGGGTTGGCTAAATAAGGTGATATGTTTACATAAGTAATCCCAATATAATGTTTAAATAAGATAAAGATAAGGGAAACCAATGTGACCTGTAAAGATGTACATGTTACATGTACATAATGTAATAAAGATCAAAAGTTGTAAAAGAATTTGNATAGAATTCTCTGATGTAGCTCANNCAGCAGTGACATAATGATATGAGGTGATATGATGATGGCATTTATGATATGAAGTATGCTGCCATGATATGAACTATTCATCTGCCANGATAACAGAAACTCTGTGGCATTGTACAGAGGCAAGGAGACAGCTTGGTTAGGTGCATTGCACACTTCTGTATTGCCCAGTTTTTTTCAAGTTATCTTTTTATTAGCCGGAAAATGTGATAATATTATTGTGAACAGAATGAAGAAGCATCAGAGGCTTTTTTCTTCTGTTACAATAAAACTNATACAATAATTAAAAACTTCTGTGTAATATTCTCTGATTCTTCAAACACTGTGCAATGTATATTTAAAGTTCCATTTATAGAAAGACAACCTAATGAAAATAAAAACAATGATTCTGTGCTTTGATTTTGCAACCTCATTTCCATGGTAATATACTATTTTCTGGAGAATACTAGATGATGTACTAAATGACAGGAAGTGCAGTGGAAAGTGGAGATCGTGTCAAGGTCAGTGTGTACAGTAGGTGGCAAAGCTACCATCTTTACTTCCCATGAATCTGTTCCCCTTTATTCTGGGAGCAGAGCTACAGCCATGACTGTCCGTCCCTTCTAAGAGCTGGATGTGGAAATATGGTTAACCTGGAGTAGTTGGAGGTTTTTTTCTACTTGTTTTACTTTTCCATATCTACTCATTCATTCATGCAACACATATTTTTATGTTCTACATACTGAGTAAAAACTATCATCTCTTTCCTAATAATATTTCACAGAATCTGTTCAATAATAAATGCGAGTCAGTATGTATGACAATGATAAGTACAAAGTAGAAACAGTAAAGGAGACCAGGGAAACAGGTTCATGGTGGCATAGGACTAAAGTTTTTTTTTTTAATTAATTTTTATTTATATGTATGGATTTCCCTGCATGTATATTTGTGCACCATGTGCATACAGTGCCCTTGGAGGCAAGAAGAGGGAGTCAGATTCATGGAACTGGAGTTACAGATGGTTGTGAGCCACCATGTGGGTGCTGGGGGTTGAACCCAGGAGCTCTGGACAAGCAGCCCATGCTCTGAATCACTAGGCCATCTCTCCAGCCCCAGGACTGAAGTTTTAAGTGCACATCTGNAAAGGTCTCTCTGAGAAGATGATGTAGGAAGAAAGATGGNGATGAAGAGTGGGAGGGGAACCCAGCAGAGGTCAGGGGAAGATCTGTAGACAGAGCAATCCAGCTTGGGACTGTGCTCCAGAGACTCATGGGACAGGTGACTGGAGCCAAGAGAAGGAGGAAAAGAACAGAGAGACGTGGAGACAGGAGCTCAGGTCCACAGTTGGATTGCACAGGGCTGGGGAGGTCAGTGTGAAGGGGTTGGCTTTGCTTCTGAGTGAGTGANATGGGAGCCACAGCAATTATTAAGAGTGGTGGTATGGACCTATATTTTGGCATCAATCATATCTCTGTCAGGTTGAATATAGCCCAAGAGAGGGCAAAGGCAGAAGCTGGGGGACTTGTCAGATGTTTGATGTGTCGTTCAGGTGACTTTGGACAGATCTTGATGTGAGGGAACCAGTGGGGTTCTGGAAAGAATCTGTTGTTTAGCTCCTTTCACTCTGCCAGCATTTTCACATCCTTCCGATGCATTATTTTTCTCTCTAAGTTAGACATACTGCATTTTTATTCTTGTAACATGAGCACCCAGCTAAATTAGGAATGTTTATAAATAATTACAAAAATAATAACCTTTAACCAACTCTGTGACCTTGGGTAAGTTACTTAATCTCTCTGCATTTCATTTACTCATGTGCAAGCCGAGCAAGTAATAACAAGATGAATCACTTGAAATTGGCATTTTGTGGGTCAACTCTGAACTCTCTCCTACGGCTCACCTCCAGAACCTCGAAGATTGGTTGCTTTGAGGGTTAAATGAATGAATACTTGTAAAACACTTAGAATCATGCCTAGCCCATTGTAAGAGCCAAATTGACTCTTAGCTGTGGCTGCCCTCAGTTANTGNNGTTTTTATTTCCAATGTTATCATATTTTCTTAGCCCTATCANAGCACCACACAGGGTAGGTAGCATCACTCACATTTAAGAANTGCTATCNCCAGCATGTTAAAGGATACCTGCTCACACATNATGGCATTGTGTCTCAAAACAACCCATGTGGTATGCACATGCATGTCCAAGTCTATTTTGCATGTTGAAATTAACAAACATAAAAACAAGTGAACTAGACATGTTTGTTATTCCTCTGCCCGGTGGGAGCAAAATTGCTANGTGTTACCTTTATNTAGATGTCTATTTATTTAGTTAATGTATATATTGAGACAAAGTCTCACTGTGTAGCCCTGGCTGGCCTCAAACTCACAGAGATCTGCCTGCCTCTGCTTCCCTAGTGCCATTACACCCGACCTATGTGGATATTTTNGTTGTCTAAATGTCTGAAAATAAAGTTCAGAGCTCCGAGTCTTCATAGCCCAGTTCAGTGGTTTTGTTCTTGCCTTGCAAAACTCTTTGCTTATATCTGTTGCAGAGGCAGGCAGGGCACAGGGTGTGACGAGGCATTGCCGACTTCCTGCTTCTGCGTCTTCCCTGCTCCCTTCCCATATTTATATTAGATTTCTCCACTTCTGCCTCAAAAATAGTTAAAAATTCACAAGGAACTAAATGAAGGATTGGATTGATGAGTATTCTCATTTTATCCTTAGAAAACAAGACAACACATAAGACGTAGATTGCCTGGTTTCAAACAACCGCTAAATGAGGAAGCCTGAAACCCAGGTGGCAGAAAACTACATCCAGAATGCCATCAAATATGGGAAAAGCTTCAGACCAAAACGTAGCAGTAGGTGTGCTCAGCCTTGAACGTGCCTACCAGATGAAAACCCACCCCAGATGGCATATCCAATTTAATCAACATCACCTGTGAGCCAAACTGAACAGTAAATGTTAAGACAGGATCACTAATAATGGGGACCTGGAATGTAGCCAGAATTAAAACAATGATCTGCTTAACAATCCCTCTGGGCTGGATGCATGCGGAGAACGGATAAATGCTGGATATCGAAACAGCTGTTCTATGGCAAACTGAAATGGGGCAATCATAGACAGCAAAGGGAGAAGAAACACTTGAAAGTTGTCTTAGACAAAATTGTGCTTTAAATAGTATGTGACCTGGCTGTGGCCTTTTTAGAATCTGCCACCACCCACAAAGTACTCTGCCATGCCTCTCCAGAGAATAAGGTAGCTGTTGGTGAATAAACCTCTGCAATTATGGATACCCAGGACAACTGGTACCACCCATGTCCATACACATGGATGGCACTAGTCCACGTGAAGACCTGGCATACTTAGAAGCCAAAAGCCAGTGCTCCAAGTTAGAATGTCAACACCACTTGCTTAGCTTCCGGAACTTGACTGTCTTCTTTGAACTCCTTGTAGATATTGAATAGAATAACCTGCTATTATTATACTCTCAACTGTTTGGTTCTTTTTAGATTATAGTTATGTGCATCTTACCAGACTCACAGGTACTTAGAACAGAAAGGGAAGTTGGTGTTAAGGTATTTAACAGCTAGCACTGTGCAGAAAGAGACCAGGCAGACGGTCACTTGTGGGCCACTTTAGCTTGTACCACTATTACTTTCCTTGGCTGCTGGTGACTCCACACTTTGAAGTATAGAAGGACTGTGTACCAATATTCTTGGAAAGTCTGACGGGTTGATTGACTCTTGGTTCATTTTTGCTTTTGCCTGTCATTTGGAGAAAGCTGATATCACTATATAATTCATCATGTANACAATCATATTAAAATAAATATGCCCCTTACAAAACCAAGATGAAGGACTACCAACTAAGTTGGCAGCCAACCAGGTAAGATGCTAGTTATTCAAAAATGAAAGAAAAAATTTTAAATCAGTAATGATTTTAAGATACATATACCAACCAGTCATAGTGGTGCATGCCTTTAATTCCAGCCTTGGGAGGCAGAGGCCAATAGATCTCTGTGAGTTCAAGGCTAGCCTTATTTACATAGTAAGTTCCAGGACAGCCAGAGCTAAATGATGAGACCCTGCCTCAAATAAACAAAAACAAAAAATAAAAGTACATGCTTTGTATCACTGTTCTGATATTTGGGAATATATTAAACATGTGTGTACTTACCCTACTGAGTATATAGAATTGTAGAAATATACATTTTTATCGTGACTATTACCAGTTATGACTAAGTGTTTTAAGAACAGGTTCAATTACATTCACCGAGCAGCTGTAATGTCACTATAGGGTGACTAAATTTCGTGTGTATGAACCCTGAATCAACTCCTATAAATACCTCAGTGCAGGAATTCCTGCCACATTAGCTTGTTTCACTGTTTACAGTTCTGGAGAGAAGCTATGGCCTCCCAAGGGAAGGCACTTATTTTTTAATGGAACGAATTTTCTTATTTCAAAAATTATCCTGTGTACCCAAATGACTCTAAGATATATCCATGCTTGTTTAGCACTATTCACAATGGCCAACTTATAGGATCAGCCTATGTGTTCATCAACAGATGAACAGATAAAGAAAATATGACATGTATACACAATGGAATTGTGTGTGTGTGTGTGTGTGTGTGTGTGATGTGATGTATGCATGGTGACATGCTTGTGGAGGTCAGAGGTTAATGGTGCATGTCTTCTATTGATCTTTATAGTTTCTTGTTTGTTTGTTTGTTTTTCCTTTTTTGAGATGTGGTCTATCACTCGACTTAGAACTCGCTGATTGGCTAGACTGATCAGCAAGCCCCAGAGACTCTCCTACCCTGACTTCCCAATGCTGGGATTATAGACATACAATGTNATGCCTGCTTTTCCACATGGATGCTAGGATCTGAATTCAAGCCCCCATGCTTGCTCAGTGAGAATTTTAAGCCATCTTCACAGGGAGTTTTATTCAGCCATAAAGAAGAATGAATATGTCATAAGAATGAATATATTAATATTCATATTCAATGAATTTGCAAATGGAAATCATAATGTATTAGGTGAAGTAGGTCAAGCTAAGAAGAACAAATACCTCATGTTTTCTCTTATTTGTAAATTCTAGGCCTTTATGGATACATGAAACNATATACCTGATGTGAAAGTAGGAGTGAGATTGGGGAGTGAATGGCAATACTGAGGGGATGGAGAAAGGGAGGAAGAGTATAGTGTGAGATGTCAAAGTACATGTTGACTTGTGTGAAAGTGACTTATGAAACCTCTCATTATGTACAATGAATATACCTTAAAACGAACACACAAGGAAAAGAATGATTCTTAAAAAGAATTGTTTTAAAAATATAATACAATCATGTTTTTCCCACCTGCTCTTTTTATAACCACTCAATACAGAGTTAAATAAATTGCATCTTAAGACCCAAAAGTTTTAACCTGTCATCAAAATGTCATCTTTTTTTATTCTTAGATAAAGAACTATAAGATTTAACCTTCAGTCAATCTCAATAGCTCCAGGATTACATTTAAGAAAAGGATATATTTTTTTAAAGATTTATTTATTATGTATACAGAAGAGGGCACCAGATCTCAGTACAGATGGTTGTGAGCCACCATGTGGTTGCTGGGAATTGAACTCAGGACCTCTGGAAGAACAGTCAGTGCTCTTAACCTCTGAGCCACCTCTCCAGCCCTGAAAAGGATATTTTTACAGTAGGAAACCTTCAGGGCAGCCAAGGAAATTTTCATCCCTTCTCCCTCTTCTTTCATTGAGTTGGTAAATTGCTCATCAACTAGTTCATTTACCTTTTAACAAAACCTTTCAGCATTTGAGGCGGGTAAACATTATTTGGTATCTACTCAACTCTAATACTATATATAGCAGGTGGACAGAGACCTACATAGATAACCATCCAACCTTCATGGAGCTGTCAGATTTAAGAATGACAGAGGAGTAAACAAATAAGAGCAGAGGGAGAATCAGTCACTATGAAAAATAGTGTGTTCGGTTTTCCTTTCGGTCTTCACTGGCCTTCTCCAAGCTAACTGTGTTTCAATGAACAGAAAATGTACATCCACACACACTCATACACACTCTACCACATACATATGTACACACACACACACACACACACACACACACACACACACACACACTGCATCAGAACCCCCACACCTCACACCCTTTACCTGTGAGACATTTATCTGTTAAATCTCCTTGTAGGTACATAATTTAATCTGTAGACTCTTCTCTCTTTGTAGCTAAATTAGTTACTTTTCTGTGGCCTCGATAAAACACCACGACCAAGACAACTTATAGAGGAAAGAGTTTATTTGGGTTTACAGTTATTCCTAAGGGAAAACAGTCTGTCATGACAGGAAGGCATGGCAGCAATCAGAGGTATGACAGCTGGAGCAGAATGCTGAGTGTTCATGACTTGAACTGTAAGCACCAAGTAGAGAGAGAACTGGAAATGGGGTGAGTCTTTAAACTCTCAAAGCCCACCTCCAGTGACATACTTCCTCCAACAAGAGGATACCTCCTAAACGTCCCTGAACTGCCACCAGCTGAGGACCACGTGTTCAAATAGATGATCTTATGGGGGACATTCTCATTCAATCCACCACAGTAGCTTTCTGGTGGCTGGTGCAGGATTATACTGATTATTTGGATCTGTTTCTGTAGGCCGTGTCTACTGTTTTTCAGATGATTATTAAAATCTGAGTGGTCAATCACTCAAGTACCCCTAGACAGCACCATAGGCACATGTTTCTGGCTATTTCTGATACAGCTCTGTCTATGTCTATAATCATAGAGAGACACTCCACAACTTAAGCAGTCTTGGGTGGACACATGAGAGTGATCATAAATGTTTCCCCTCCTCATCTAAGTTAGTTGTTTTGAGTCTGGTCTGTGAATTACCAGGTGGACAAAATGATTCTAGTGTCTTTCTTACATCCTGTGACATTGCTGCCCATTAAGTACAACTTACAGAGGAGCTTTATAAGACACCGCAGTGTTACATTACAGAGCACAGATGTAAAACTAAGGGTTCACTAATCTGAATAAACTTAAACAGAATGTTCAGCTATGTCCATGACCACGCCAGGAGAAGGGGACTCTGTGTTTGTCATTGAATAACACCAAGGGCAGGCTCTTTCATCGATATGGCAACTGAGAGAGTTTTGTTAGCAGTATTCTGTGAACAAAACACTTAAGAGAATGTATGTACACAATAGTTAAAAAGAAGGGTTACTGACACAGATGCCAATTTGGTGGGGCATATGGAACATTTACACTTGCCTTTTTCTTTCTTTCTTGCTACAGCTGGTGCTGATTTAGTATGTGAAATTTTACTAGCAGGAGTGCTAATCAAGACAGAGATTCTGTAAGGATTTAGTCATTTATGTAGGGGAAACTACAGGGGCCATTAAAAAGTAGAAGATCGTCTTATGGAAGAGCATTATCATTATCAACCCCATTTTTAAACTAAACAGACACGATGGTACTGTAAGTGTCACTTTAGCAGCCGAAAGAGTCAGAATGCTTCCTGATAATGCTCAGAGAGAATTGCACCAACAGCTTAAAGTTTTGGTAAAAGCATGTTCTTCAAGTTGGGTAGTGTCAGAGGGATGCAGAAGGCGAGCAATTGAACAGTTAGTTGTTTAACTTTTCAGTCTGGTTGTTTAGCAAAGAGGCTTCATGGAAATTAATTTTTAAGAAACAAAATTTGATTGTAACAATATAGATAGAGAATGTATTTTCTCTATTCACCTGGGGAATGGCAAAAGATAAAGAGTGTGCAAGATTTGGTTTTTCCCTGTCATACTTGAGTACAAAGATTTTACAATGAGAAATTTCACACAGAAATTCCACAGGCCATACAAGAGTTCAGAGGAAAATTAAGCAAAAAATATCTTTCATAAGTAGCAACAGAATTGTAGTGAGTACATTAAATATGTTGTGCAGGTGGCCTGGCGGAGCTGGAGACCTGAGCAGCAGCTACCAGACATCTGCTGCCTGAGGAAACTCGCGACGTGGCAAGTGGTGTTTGACGCTCCCTGTGGAAGAGTGCCAGCTGCCCACGGCTTCTTTGCTACAGATGAACAGAAAGTCTTGTGGGTGCTTCCATAGAAGCATGCTTTGCCCCATCCTCCACTACTGAGAATTCAGAGGGCGAGAAGGGGCTATAGTGAAAGCACAGTTAGGTATTGTTGGACTATTTCAGATTATCCAAATTGCCCTGTCAGAGGGGAAGTGAACATATGCCTGCTATCAAACCATTTTTATTCAATTTTCATGATTAATTCCTATTACTTGCTATAAGTAGTTTTTTTCAGTATCATGAATTATNTCTTAAATATTCTCAGAAAAATATTTCAAGAGAAGTAAGTTTTGCTAAAATATAAGCAGTAAATTATTGAATTATGCAAAAATTGATAGTTATAAATATTTAAGATGGTTGATTTATCTTACACTATTTTGATAGAAATATGGCAACTTTAAAAGATGAGTATACATTATGATTTATAAATAACCACTGAGACTGGCCAACAGAATTCATTTCCTGAGTGAATTTTAGGCCAATCATTAAGCTAAAACAAAGGGGACAAAGATAACATAGCCAGTGTCCAACCTTAGTCATTCCCCAGAATACTTGGAAATTAGGGACTTTTTAATTTTATTTTCTCATATTTTAATGACGTTTTTACAAAAATACAAAAAAAGTAACAAAAAGCTCCAATGAAGCAAAACAAAAAGCATCATCGTCAGCTTAGCTATTTAACTCGATTTGGAAAAGTTGAAGACATATTCTTAAGAACAAAAGGAAAAGTGTGCACAGGTTTATACTGCATTCAAATCTAAGACACTGGGTACTAAGCTTTCCCTTCGATCAAAGCCTCCTTTCGTCTACATTATTGCCTGAGAAATGGAGTTTCCAGAACGAGGGCAATCAGCAAGTGGGATAGTGGGTGCTTAAACACCTTTAAAAGAGAAACGAATACATTTATTTTTGAAGACAAAAATTAGAAAGAATGCATATTTTTAGCCATCGCTATGTTGCACACATATCCAAATATAAACACATACACATACAGCATTGAAAGTGTAGGGTTTTCTAAGCAATAGCAGATAGCCTTTGAACAGTTCTGCTAGGCAGTTGAGAGAGGTAATGTACTTCTGAAATTGCATCTGATGAATATGGTTTGAAAAACTTCTCAATGAGGCTATCATTTAAGTAGGAAATATTTGTGGTAGGTTCTAGGGGGCTGGGCACAGCCATTATTTCTCCTGAAAACCATTCAATTACCTGGTAATCATTTATGCTACTATCCAGACTTCTGAGTAGTAAGGAAAAATAAACTACAATATTTGAAAAACAGACAGGTATTCATTCCCTTTATGATCCAGGAGGTTAGTCAGCTGGAGAATAATTTATGAGGGTTCACAAACTACGAGCAGTGACGGTGAGCATATGGCAGAGCTGAACTGTGTGCAGGTCAGCTTTCGCAATGTCTGTCAGTCATTGTTAGCATCTAAGCGCATGTGTTAAGGGGTGAATTCAACGAGGAGAAATTATTTGGCAAATTCTTAGAAATGTGGCTTAAAAATCAAAACAACTTTGTTTTACCATATAACTCTCATTGACTAAATTCTTCCTGATCTTGCCTGCTGAGAACATACCTCTTGAAATGTATTGTTGCCCTTTGTTCAGCTAGGAAAAACTGGATAATCACACACTCTGTGTGTGTGTGTGTGTGTGTGTGTGTGTGTGTGTGTGAGAGAGAGAGAACATGCAGGTGTGTGTATACTGGCATTTGCAAGATGACTACTTTCTCCAGCTGTTCAGGTTGTTGAGTTTGCCACCATTTTGAATGAACTTCTTTGGAGAGGGCCACATTTCTGTTTCTCTCTCCCTATTAGAGAATATTTGCTTTGTAAACCCACTAATTTATGGCATGGGACACAGATGGCAGTTAGCTCACAATGTCCATGCTTAAAGGAGTGAATTGAGTACCTTAGGCTAAAAAACGAAATGGATTTCATGGGATACACAGGTAGCAGACAGGAAAAGACATGAGAGAAAGAGGAAGAGGAGAGATTTGAAGTTTATTTGCATCATAAAAGGATGAAGCAGAAACAGCCACAGGGATGAGGCACTGAAGTCAACAACTGTCCATGAGTGGATGAAATACCGCAAGTGCTGGTGGTGACGGGAGCTGCCTCAGTTTTGGAACACTTTATTAAGAACAAATCCAGTGCTAGTTCTGAAGGGATTGTGAAGTCCAGCACTGAAAGTTAAGAAATGCCATTTCGTTCTCTGGGGCCAGAAGAACTCTGACCATATTATAAAAATTTCTGCTCAAAATGACAAGGATGCAATGACCTTAGGACATTAGATTTTTCAGGACCAGAATGTTCTATATAGACTGAACCCAATAGCAGAGATTCCATAAGATTACTGACTGCCCTGATATCAGTGGAGATGAGTTCTCAGAAAAGTGGGGGTCGGGTAGTACGACCTGTCACAAGGAGATGTGTTTACCATGACAAGTAGCAAGTCATAATGGTGGGAAAAGAGTCAGTGCAAGGCAGCAGGTGTTCAGTGGGTGCGCTTATTTGAAGGAGGATGTTCCATAATGATAAAGGAGTGAGCAATGGCTATTGCCTAAAACACGCATGGAAACTGATGAGGGCTTGGCCAATCCCCATTGCCTAAAACACGCATGGAAACTGATGAGGGGTTGGCCAATCCCCAAATGAGCCACCTAGGCTTGCAAAAGAGCAAAGGAAGGGAAGTAGTAGGTGTGCATGGTGGGAAGGAGAGGTGTGATGGCTATTAGCCCCTTCTTCAGGGTCCTCAACTGCTGTGTGTGTTTGTGGTTTGCCCTATTAATCTTTTTCATTTATTTTTGAAAAATCTGACCAATCAGAACCTGAAGACTCCACCTAGGTTGAAATGCCTAACCATCCATAAAAACAGTGTTGCCCTTGTATGGATGGTTTTCTGAAGCCTGTTCTGTGTGATCTAAGGTTTTAAGAAACCTCTGACAAGTTATTTAGCCCTATGGTAGACCATGTGTATGTGTTATTCATGTGTAGTTGTGTATTTTAGACATGATGATATTTTCAACCTTGATAACAGCTTAGTGATGACCAAGGTTGCTGGAGTAGGTCAGGAATCATGCCAGCTGGCCCTGCCATGGATTTCTGCCATCCAGCCTCAGCTGAGCTTGCCTTACTTTTTGGCACACTTTGTATTTGTCTCTGTTTTCTTCTCTATTGTATCTCTCACAGCTACAGTTCCAAAACTTTTAAACCCTTTGCATCTCCTCAAGTTCAGAAGGCTGTTCCTGTCCGTTCCTGTTCCTGTTCATGCCAGTGGGCTGCAATCACACCCACTTCCCAGGGAAAGAAGCTCTCAGCAAACTCCGACTTCTTAACCCTCCCAGGCTCGTGGTTCTTCCTATCTGCTTACTCCTATCCTCCTTGAAGGCCCTCAAGTGAAAGGTCTCCCACAGTTCTCTTTGGTCTTCNTTGTCTTCCTGATGACAAGCCAGGCTCAGAAGACAGCAGCACCAGTTCTCCCTGTACCAGCTGCTCTGCTGGTGGCGCGTTCACAGGCTTCTCTTCTAAACCTGACCATGGCATTGCCCAGGTGAAACACTTTATTTCTCCCCTCTAGTGGGGTTACCTTCTGTGTGCAGCAAAGTAATCTTCCTAAAACAGGGGTCACCTTCTTTTCCCANCTAGACATTCCAATTGTTTTAACTTTTCATTGTGAATAAGAGTTTGTATTTTACTGTGAATATTTGAAACACAGTAGCTAGAATATTTATAATAGACGAGAGCATTTTCAAACTATGAAATGATCACTGTTAGAGTTGGCCTAAGAAACCCAGCATTCCCTTTACTTTTGAAAGCCTTTGATTTCCTGTCGAGTTACCACCTCCCTCCTCTAGCTCATACATTCTTTCCCTGAGCCCCAATGTAACTACTATCCTGTTCTGTTTGCTGACTCATTTTTCTTAAGGTTTACTATATATACACAGCAAATATATATATACATGTACTTACTAATTAGTGTTGATATTGCATGTGCATATATTTAAATAAAATAGGTACTCTTCTATTGTTTCATTTTGTTCATGTTTGAACACTGTGTGAAAGAGATACCAGCAACTTGCCATTGTCATTCACATTATATTTCCAGGTACAATTTGTGTTGACTGCAGTTTTAATTCCTGGATTTTCATTCTTGCATATTATTCCATTTCCAGGATGCCTTCCACTTCATGTTTTCATTTTCTCGGGTATTTGGACTGATTTACTATTATAAGGAATGTTGCTATGAATGCTTATGTGAAAGTTTCCTTATGTTCAAGTCTTGAGGACTGCCTCACAGATTTATCCCTAGAAGTGATTCTTGGGTATATACAAACTGCCTTCCAGAACAATCCTGCTTGTGTTCCAAAGTAGTTCCTCAGTTCTCTCTACTCAGTCAGGCAGGGGACTTCCTTGGGAGCACATATTACCAACACTGACACTTCTTAGACTTGAACTTTTAAAGTTTGTTTGAATGTGACACATGTACCCAGGTAGATACAATACACCTTTTCTTGACTTTTGTTTAATTTTTTGTGACAATCTCTCTATGCTGGCCTCAGTGGCTAGAGATATAGATTTATGCCATCCTGCTGTCTCTTCTCCCCCCTTTCTTCTTCTTCCCTTTCTCTCCTCCTTCTCATTCTTTTATTCTTCTTCTCCAAGACAGAGTCTCACTATGTAGCCATGGCTGGCTTGGAACTTGTTGTGTAGATCAGTCAGGCTGACCTTGAGCTCACAGACGTCTTCCTGCCTCTACTTCCTAGTGCTGGAGTTAAAGGTGTGTACCACTCCCTGCCTTTAAAAAGCGTATTTATTTAAAAAATATTATTAAATTATGTGTGTATGTGCATGTCTGTGTGTCGGTATATGCATGAATGAGCACAGGTGCTCCAGATCTAGAAGAGGGCATTGATTCCTTGGAGACAGACTTTCAAGCAATTTTGAGCCACCTGGCATGGTGCTGGAAACTGATCTCCAGTCCTCTGAAAGGAGTCTTAGTCAGTGTCCTATTGCTTTGAAAAGACACCATGGCCATGANGACTCTTATAAAGGAAAGCATTTAATTGGGGTCTGTGCATAGTTTCAGAGGTTTAGTCCATTGTCATCATGGTGAGAAGCACGGCAGCATGCAGGCAGACATGGTGCTGGAGGGAAAAGCTGGGAGTTTTACTTCTAGATCAACAGACAGCAGGAAGAGAGTGAGGCACTGGGCCTGGCTTGAGCATCTGGAACCCCAAAGCCCACTCCAAGTGACACATTTCCTACTCCAACAAAGCCACACCTCCTAATCCCTGTCAAGTAGTGCCACTCTCTAAAGACCAAGCATTCAAATACATGAGCCTATGGGGTGCCATTCTTATTCAAACCACCACAAGTGGTCTGTACTCCTAACTGCTGAGCATCTCCCCAGCCCTCTGGATCATTTTCTGAGATGAAGAATCTTTTCACATATTCACCTTCCATTTGTCAGTATTTATTATGTTGTCTTTCCTGTAAGCTGTCTTTTAAAATATTTATTTTAATTTATAGGGTTTAAAAATTTTATTTGGAGTAGTAATCCTTAATTAGGTCTTTTCTTTTGTGCTTATGCTTTCTGATAGCTTTATTTATTGGTTGGTTGTTTTTGTCATCTTTCTTTCTTTCCTTCCTTCCTTCCCCCCCTTGCTCTTTCTCTTTCTCTCTTTTTTCTTGTTTTTCCTTCTTTTTTCTTCTTCTGGGATAGTTCTCACTTTCACTTAGACAGGTTTGAAACTTACTATGAACTATGAAACTCTGTTCCTTACACTATGCAATCAGCCTGCCTTGGATTTCCAGAGTGCTGGAATCATTAATGTGAGTCGCCACACTCAGCTTTTCTCTCTCTTTTAAACGAGATATATATTACCTACATGATAAATATATTTTTCGATATCCCCATTTAAAGCTTTAAAATTGTCTTACACTTTCTCATTTAGTTCTTTGTGCATGTGTATAATATATAGATATGTACCTGTTTGTGCGAACATGTGTGCCCATGTGTGAAAATATATGGAAATCTGAGTCGATATTGGGTCCTTTCTCTATGACTCTCCACTTTAGTGTGTGTGTGAGTGTGTGTGTGTGTGTGTGTGTGTGTGTACGTATGTATGTATGTGTGAGTGTTTCCATTGCTGTGAAGAGACACCACGAACAACACAACTCTTTGGGGGTTTCATTAGTGTTTTAGAGAGTTAGTCCATGATCATCATGGTCTAGTGTGGACTTTTGAAACCTCAGAGCCCACTCCCAGTGACACACCTCCTACAACAAGGCCACACCTACTCCAAGGAAGCCATATTTCCTAATCCTTCCCAAACAGTTCTCTTCTCTGGTGATTAAGCATTCAAATATATGAGTCTATGGGGGCCATTCTTATTCAAACCACCGCAGTATGTATGTGTACCTGTGTGTAGTGTGTGTATACATGGATGTGTATGTGCAGGTGTGTGAGTATGTGTGTGCGTGCTCACATAGGCCAGAGAAGATGCCAAATGTCCTGCTCTATCACTCTCTTCCTGTTTCCTTTGAGATGGAGTCTCTTACTGAACCTGAAGCTAAGATAATGGCTGGTGTATTAGTCAGGGTTCTCTAGAGGAACTTGATAGAATGGATCTCATTCTATATATAGAAAGGAGATTTATTAGAATGGCTTACAGGTTGTGATTCAGTTAATACAACAATGTCTGTTTACCAACGGAAGGTCCACGAATCCAGTATTTGTTCAGTCCACAAGGCTGGATGTCTCAGCTGGTCTTTAGTTTATGCCAGAATCCCAGTGAAGTAGGCCCTAATGCCAGTGAAGGAATGGACTTGCCAGCCAGGTGAAAGCAAGCAGGCAAAAAGCAAAACCATCCTTCTTTTATGTCCTTTATATAGGCTTCCAACAGAAGGTATGGGCCAGATTAGAGGTAGGCCTTCCCACTTCAAAAGACCTGGATTAAAGGTTTATCTTTTCACCTCAAAGACCTGGATTAGAAATGGGTCTTCCCACTTCAACTGATTTAATTAAGAAAAAAAAAATCCCTCACAGGTGTGCCCAGTCATTTGAGTTTTAGTTAATTCCAGATGCAGTCAAGTTGACAACCAAGAATAGTCATCAGGGCCAGCAGCCCCAACAATTATCCTGTCTCCTACAGCACTGTAGTTATAGGTATGTGCAGTCAAGGGGCATTTTATGTGGGGCCTGGTTGTGTGAAGACATGAATAAACGTCTACTCACCTCAGACAGAGAATGGACTACAGGCCAAAGTAATGATATCACCAAAGTTCTCGTTGGTGAACCAACTCATTTTACTGGTATTAGTTATAAGAGCAGAAATGATTCAAAAGCAGCTACATCACCAAGCCCATGCCAGCATAGATGACAGCTTATGAAAGCTGAAAATTTGCCTGCAACAACTTGCAGGCAGCTCCACAAGTTGGAGACTTTTTTAGATAGTTCAGTTGGTATTTGCTTCTTCCAGGTAGCTTGGCTAATCTGGCTTGTTCAGGCAGTGTGGTTTGTTTGCGAGTATTTCTCAGCAGCCCTTATTGCTTATAGAAGCCATGAGAGAGGACTAGTGCATGAGAGAGGACTAGTGAATCTACTTAGATTCAGGGACTTCCTGAAGCTATTGAGTTATTTACTTCCTGAGTTTAGGGAGCTTTCCTGCAGGATTGGAATATTTTTTCCTCTTTTTCAAACATCTTGAGTCTTAATGAGTTTCTTTTCAAGATAGAATGTTTTTATTTCAGAGGAAATTGATATATAACAGTTCTGGGATTTGAACTTAAGTCCTCATGTTTGCACAGCAAGAAATCTTATCTATTGAGCACCCATCCCAGCCCCTCCATGTTACCTTTTGACATGGGATCTCTCACTAACCTAGAACCAGCAAGTCCCAGGATCCCTTCTACCTCTGCATCCCTAGAGTAGAGATAAAAGCAAGTAATAGGTTTTCTGCCCCTGATAACAGGTTTCTCTGTTGACACAGTAAGCCAGATTAAGATAAACAGAAAAAGTATAAGAACGGGTTTATTTGAGCAAAGCAACTCCCAGGTGGGTTCTCCAGTCCCAGAGATTGAGACTGGAGAAGCTACATGCCGGAACTAAAGCAGTGAGATTGTATAGGTTGTAGGCAAGGAGTGATGATGTGTCAGCCACAAGCTGGATTGTGCCCAAGTATGGTCAAATGCTGAGCACTTTAGGTGAGGACTTGGGCTGCTGGTGGCAACAGGGGAAGAAGTTGCAATAGTCATCAAGAATGCAGAACTGGGCTTTTTGGAACCTTTTCTTTGTTAGAGATTCTCTGAGAGGGCAAGGTTTAGAGAGAGAGACAGGAATGGGGCTTTCCAGATCAAGCGGGAGTAAGCTGGAGGTTCCAATTGAACAGCATGCACCCCATACTTGGCTTTTATGTGGATGCTGGAGGTCCAAATTCAGGTATTCTACAACACTTTAGCAACTGAGCTATCGCCATAGCCCCTTCCTTATCTTCTTGATTCAACTAGTTTAGTTATTTGTCATCTTAATTTTTCATTCATTTTTGAGGGATAAATTTAGTGGTAATTTTTCTTGATTGGTAGNTTTTCCTGTTATGACTTTTAACATGGAAACGAGTCATTCTAGAGCCTTTGGCCTCCATAGTCACTGGAAGGAAATCAGTTTACAATCTTATCATTTTAAAGAGTCCTTTGTATAGGATAAGTTGCTTTTCTCTAGCTGGTTGGGGGTGAGGAGCTTGGAGTCGGCTCAGAACACACATAGACACCAAATTCTCAACACAAAGGAGATTTATTACCTTGTAGGGGTAAGCAAGGGTGGGGGCTACTTCTGGAATGGGCAAAGGCAGATAGGCATCAGGCAGCAGGTGTTTCTGCAGGAGTAGGGTTTAAGGAGTAAAAGGAAGTCTGTGCTAAGGTCATTTGGTAAGTCTTGCTTGGACAGGTTAGACAGTGTAGCCAAATAATGAATTTTGATTTCTGTACCTTGGTGTTTAGTCTCAGGACAGAGTCAGTGGCCAAATAAGGGAATAGACTTTTGGGGCTAGCTTTAGGAATATGATCTAATGATTTATCAAGGGAGAGGGAAGGGGAAAGGGCAAAACCTGTCTGTAATGCTTGGGCTTGATAGAGAGCCCTTCATCCCTACCTTTTTGTTTTATTATTGGGTCACTGGGTGTTGGGTAAGTGGGCATCATTCTCACTGGCTGCTTTCTTCTGATATAGGGGTATCATTGTTAGGTATCCAACAAATCTGGAATGTTGGTTAAGGTCAGGAAGAGCAAGCTGTGTCAGTCCCTGTCCAGGCTCTGAGGTACCATCTGGGGCTATGGAAGTACAGACAGCATTGGAGCAGTTTGTGAGGCTGGACCATCTGAGGCTAGCTGCTTTGGACATATTTAGGATGTAGAGTCCAAGGGAACATCTGAGGCTGTTGAGTTGCTGGAGCAGTCTGTAATTGATTTAAAATCTACTGGGACAGATGGACTAGGGACAGAGGCAAAGTTAAAGAGTTTAGGGGAAAATTTTTATCTTAGGTATGCATTTGAAACTTCTAGACCCATGGTCCTGGTAGTTGGGGGAGAGGAGTCCCAAGACCAGAAAAATGGGGAGAGATCCCACTGTCAGGAATGGACAGGTGGGGAAACTTGGGCTGCTGGTTGACGGGTTCTTTTCTGGAGTCCGTTTGACCTGAGAGAGGGGATTCAAGTCAATTCCCTGAAGCTTATAAGAATTTTTAAGTTTACAAATGAGATAAAAGTTTTAGATACATTATTATTACCATTTTTGCTAATCTACTGAAATTCATATTGTAAAAAGGGCAGAAGATTTATATTTTGGGTCATAGTAAAAGTTTGGGGACCCAAACAATAGAATAGAGAGGGGAAAGAAATTTGAAATAACTTCTCATATACTTTAAATCACATTCTCAAACCCTTACAACTTACTTAAGCTTTCATATCCTCAGAACTTAGGCCTTTATAACTTTTATTTACATACCTTAAAACATTTTTTAGACTCTTACAATTTCAGATCTTTATAACTTGGTGAGTGGGAAAGATAGGGAGTCATAGAATGGAGGTTGGGTTAGTTAGCTGACATACATTGTAGGTTTGAGTTTGGTTCTGTAAAAAATGTCTTATCTGCTGGGGTGAGAGTCAGGTGGGTTTGGAAAAAGGATAGAAAGGATTTAGTATCAGAGTGAGATATTTGATGTAAGTAGCAAATGATGTATTGTACTGAAGGTGCGTTAAGTATGTTGTTATCTGGGTTATGTAGTAGGGTAGCCCAGAGGGAAGTAGGGTGAGTCATAAGGGATGAAAGGGCAGCTTGACAGGCTGCCTTGTTGGCACAACTACTGCCTTTACTGACAATGGAGGGGTTAGTCTNATGTGTCTTGCAATGAACCAAGCCAACTTCAGAGGGCAAAAGAGAGGCCTTGAGGTTATGGATATATGAAGAGTTAGTAATTAAGTTGCCTTTTGTGTTTAGAAATTCTCATTCCTTCCAGATGGCTGAGTGTGTTAGCAGGACATGGAAAGTACATGTGGAGTCTGTATACACCATCAATGATGTATTGTTTGGCCATTTGGAAGGTTCTGGTGAGGGCTATTAATTTTGCCTGTTGATTGGTTGTGTGTGGGGATAAGGAGGTCACCTTGACGATGGCATTATCTTAGACCACTGCATTTCTCACAACATGGTGGCTATCTGACAGGAAGGAGCTGCNATCTGTATAAAAAGTGTAGGCAGAAATAGCTAGAGGACCCTCTTGTATATGAGAAGGATGGGGGAGGAGGCCTTCGAGAGCCTCTGGACAGGAGTGAAGAGGGTCAGGGGAATGTTGGGCTAAAGGGATAAGTGTGGAGGGATTGCAGGGGCAGGTAAGAAATGTCAGTAATGAGTTTTTGATGAGTGAAGCTTGGAGGGATACGATCTGAGACAGTGGAAGGGAATGGAGACCTTTGTAAATTAGGAGTTGAGAGAGAGAGAGAGAGAGAGAGAGAGAGTGGTGGGAGTGGAATGTGATGGAGGATCCCAGAGTTAATCTGTTAGATTTAGAGATGAGCAGAGAGCTGCAAGAGAGGAGGCAGGGAGGAAGAGGGGCATCCCTTCCTTCAGTTCACGTGTCCACAAAATTGTGAAGGGTTTTGTTTTGTTCATTTGATATCTAGGGAGTATAAGAGTTATTTTGAGTGCTAAGACATACCAGTAATGTTGGGTGTGAGTTAGAGCCTTTAGGAGACACCCTAGAGGTGTATCAGTAAGGATGGAAGTGGATTCCCTTTGCTAGTGGTGGCTGGGAGCCAAGGTTGAGAGCCAAGGGCATCCCTAGGATCTTGTGTGGCTAAAAAGGAGGTCTCTTGGGAGGAAAGGGTTGTCACCCAAGCTTCATCACCAAGAGAGGGACTCAATGGATGGGAAGAGAAATCTGGAACCTGTGGAGAAGATTTACGGAAGGACTGGATTCTGCTGGATAATTGCTAACCAAGCCAAACTGAATGGAATGTGACTACCTGCCTTCCAAAGGAGTCCACTGTTCCTGTTGAAGGCTGTGGTGGGTGCAATCTCCCCACCCCCACAAGACAGAGTGGGGTGCTGGACATACAATGGTCATAATCTGGTATGGGGGAATGTTTAGGATGGTTATTAAGGGAAAACTCACCGATTTTCTGCTGTTGGATGAAGAGAACAGACACCGGATGGTTCAGAAAGTGCAAGAATTGAGTTGGGGAGGGGTGCTGTAAAACGACCCCCTCAAGTCACAGAACCAACATAGGGGGGACCCTTGGAGTTGGCTCAGAACACACCCAGACACAAAATTCTCAGCACAAAGTAGAAATATTACCCAGGAGGGGCAAGGGAGGCTGGAGTAGGTGGTGGGGGCTGCATCTGGAGTGGACAAAGGCAGACAGCAGACAGCAGGTGTTTCTGCAGGAGTGGGTTTTTAAGGAGAAAAGGGAAAGTCTGTGCTAGGGTGAGTTGGTAAGTCCTGATTGGACGGGTTAGACAGGGTAGCCAAATAATGAATTTTGATTGCTGCACCTTGGTGTTTAGTCTCAGGACAGAGTCAGTGGCCAAATAAGGGAATAGACTTTTGGGGCTAGCTTTAGGAATGTAATCTAACGNTTTAGCAAGGCAGAGGGAAGGGGAAAGGGTAAAACCTGTCTGCAATGCTTGGGCCTGCTAGAGAGCCCTTCACTAGCTGCTTACAAGATTAACTTTGAAAGTTTGGTTCTAATGCCTCTTGGAATAGGTCTTTTTGCATTTATCCTGCATAGAACTCATAGATACATTTGAATATGTAGGTTTATATCTTTCATTAAACTTGAGATATAAGTGGCCACCATTTCTTCAAGGTCCCTCTGCTCCTTTTTCCCCTCTGGAATTCTCATTTTGTGTATTTAGTACCAGGTTGGTGTCCTGAATTCTTTTAGGATTTGTTCATTTTCCTTCATTCCTTCTGCTTCTTGAATGGACACACTGTGTTGACTTATCTTCAGGTTTACTCATTCTTCTGTCTAACCCTCTCTGTGCTAGAACACTCTGCTGACATTTTCATCTTAGTCAGGGTAATTTTGAAGTCTACACTTTCCACCTGGTGAAGCATTTATCTAATTATTCTTTATCAATAAGAACTCGGGAGTGATCTCCTCTCTCTTTCCTTTCTTGATCCAAAAGGGCTGAGAATCTTTTTAAACACCTCTCTACTACTTCCTGTGTCTGTCTGTATGTCCTTGGTCCTCCAAAAGCTCTATAACTAATTTTGGTCAGCTGGTAGCTAGCTACGCCTTCTGATTCAAAATAAACTTTATTGGTTGTCTCGGGAGTGTCAGAGTGCGATCAAAATATCCCACAACATCCTGGTTTTCTTTTAAACTATTTCTTTCTTTTCTGCCTATTCATTAATGCTTTCTGTTTGTTGAGACTCTATTTCTCTCTCTTTAATCCCCTGTCCCTGTTCCTTTACTTGTTTGAGTGTACATAATAGACTTTGGTTAGCTTTTTACTTAGTTAAGTTGTTAGGTGTCTGCACAAACAGTTTCTACTGATTTCTGTTTTAGTTCTCTGTGGATAGAGTATATATTCTTATTTATTTTCATTAAATACTAGATGATTCTAATACTAAAATTCAGATTTTCTCTTCCTTCATCCCCTCAGGGTTTATTGCTCTTCTATTTCAGGTGGTGGTCATTTATTTGCTGTGTGGCTTTTCCAAACCATTTTTCAAGCCTGTGCATTATTTTGGTCATGTGTAGTAGTCTGTAGTCTATAAGTTCAGTCATTATCATGTGCTTTAATAGTGTAATCTTAGACACCTGGGCTTGTAAAAGAGAAAATAAAATAGTTGTATTGTGGTCTTTGTGTGCTTTTACTTTGTATTGTAGTGATTCCCTGGTGTTCAGTTTTTCTGTTACTCTATTTAAGCCTCCCTCACTTGTATGGGGACTGGGGAGTAGCCAGAGGTGAAATCTTAGGTCTTCCAAGTCTTTATGTAGCATTCATCCCATCCTGAGCCCACACGTGGGTTTCTTGAGCCTCTGGCATACACAGAAGCACTCACTCTCCTAAGCTCTGCCTTCCCAGAGACTTTTTGATCTATGTATCGATTGTCTTAAATGTTTTTTATTACCTGCCCTAGGACACCCCATCTAGTACTGTGCTTTCACTTGACTCATCAAAGCTGTCTGGGAAGCCAGAAAGATGAGTTAGTTGTAGCATAAAGCAACTTTTGTGCTGGTTGAAAAAACTATCAGACAGGTTTAGATCCACATACACAATCCTTCGAGAGTAAGTTCTATATTGCTAACTCTGGCACTAGAAAATTGAGCGAAGTATCCAGGCAGCCTGTGTAGGCATGGTAGACATGTACTTTTAAATACATAACCTTCATGCTCTTACCACAAAGCAACAGACTGTTCCTTTCCCAAGTCACTCCTAGCCTTTTTTTTTAAATCCATATTTTTTTCTTTTACTAGCTTTCCAAATTCTTCAGAAGTTGAAACTGATAGGATTTGCTTGCTCATTTTCTGCTTTTAGGAGGGAGAGAGAACCGTGTATCTCTTTACTCTTAAGTAGGTCCATCACTGTTACTTATTCTTTTGGTTTTGGTCAAGCTGGGTATGAAGCCTCAGCCTTGTCCACGTTAAGCAAGCACTTAAATGCTTATTTACACTCCTAACCCACTACATAAGTTTTGCCTCACTTTCCTACATTGATTTAAATTAATTTTTCAAGTTCTATGAAAAAAAGTCTGTTTTCAATAAAGCTTTTTAATTTTGAGATAATTATAGATTTACATGTGGAAATAATAGAGACCTCATGCACCATTTATTCAGTTTCTCTAATATTTATATTTTTTAAAAGTACAGTACAAATCACAACCAGAATGCTGACATTGGTACAACTGAGACACAAAACATTCCATCACTATAAGAGCCATTCATATTGCCTTTTATAGCTACATGTTTCATGCTCTGATCCTTTAAGCCCTGGACAGCCACTAGTCTGTCTTCTGTTTCTATAAATCTGGTATTATGTAAGTGTTGTAGAAATGGAGCCATGACATGTGTGACCTTCGAGCATTAACATTTTTCATTCAACATCATTCTCTGCAGCTCTCTTGACATTGTTTCATGGTGACAGTTTATTTCTTTTATTTATATTGTTGAGTAGTACATATTCCATGGTATGATGCTATCACAATTTATTCATATTCACCCATCAAAGGCACACAGATCGTTATTAAACACTTGTATGCAAATTGCAATGTGAACACATCTCATTACTCTGGTATAAATACCCAGTAAAAGAATTGCTACATTGTATGTAGCAATATATATTTATAATATGTATAAATANATATTTAGTTTTTAAATAAATTATTATTATTATTATTTTCTTTTCAGAATGGGCAATGGTGGAAGTTCTGATTTTTCTCTAGTCCTCTTCAGGTGCCATCTCAGTCAGAAGATGGGGAAACACTGAGCTGTTGCTAGGTGAAGAGTAAAGGTCAGATTTCCACATGATAGTCATTGTTAACACAAAAGTTGGGTTCAGTGTCACTGGTGGGATAAAACTATAGCCTTCTCTTAAGGCCTCCTTACTCTTCTCTGATACTAGGCCACAAGAATACCGGGTTGCAGCTTAACAAAAGTAGACAGGCACATCCCCAGTGTGGCTCTTGCTGGGGAAATGTGTGTGTGTGTGTGTGTGTGTGTGTGTGTGTGTGTGTGTAGGACAGAGGTCAATGTTAGGTGACTTCCTCTTTCATTTGCCACCTTAATTTTTGAGACAGTTTCTCATGGAATTGGGAGCACACCAATTCACCTAGACTGTCTAGAAAGCTCCAGAATCTTCCTGACCCCACCTCCCCTGCACTGGGATAACAGCTGGAATCTTCCTGCCCCCAAGTCCCTTACACTGGAATTACAACTGGAATCTTCCTGCCTCCACCTCCCCTGCATTGGGATTACAGCTAGAATCTTCCTGTCCCCACCCCCTTGCACTAGGATTACAGCTGGAATCTTCTTGCCCCCAAGTCCTCTGCACTGGGATTACAGCTGGAATCTTCCTGTCCCTACCTTCCCTGCACAGGGATTACAGCTGGAATCTTCCTGCCCCCACCTTCCCTGCACTGGGATTGCAGATACACAGTACTGTGCTTGGATTTTTAATGCAGGTGCTGAACATCAAACTGAGTTTCTCATACTTCTGCAGCATAAAGTATCAACTGAGTAATCTCTCTAGACCCCCTAGAGGTAACNTCTAATTTTTTATTTTTATAGTAGTGAGATGATTTAAGTTTTCTAATGTTAAATCAAATGTATACCTCCAGTAAATTGTAATTTGGTAATACTGTATTTCCTTTTTGCATATACCCCGTATTTAGTTTATAAACAGTTTGATATTTTTCATTTATTTTCTGAAACTAGCTATATGTATTTTTGTCTTAATCTGACTTCATATATTTTTGTCAGAATAAACATACTATTCCCATCAACTATGTCAGAAGAAATTTCATTTTTTTTCTTTTCTCCTAAGGTATAGAGTAGTCTGATCCATGATTTGTGGCAAAATATATCAAAATAAATGTTTATCTGTAAAGGAAATTTTAAATGTCATTTTGCATTTCTTGAGGCAGTTCTAAGGCCTTTCTGGTCTTCTAGGTGCTTATGAGTATGTTATTTTCTTTCACTCAATACAAATACGTTTGTGGCTTCTAAACCCCCACAATGCTCATTTCCAACAGTCTTTGTTCTCAAGGAGCAGAACATTACCAGGACACTTAAGGAAGTCATTCTGGGAGTGATGGCAATCATCTTACTACATCTATAGCAGTCCGTAGGCAAGAGTTGGCCTCACCACTTTCCAGCTGGGAAAACACAACTGAATAACCTGCAACTGAAGCTCCCTTTATACTGAGGTAAGGTGACATCTCATAGAACATCAAGATGAAAGCATTGTGCTACTTTTCCTGAATTATCAGCACTAAAAATATGAGTTTGGTGCTTGCATTCCAAATACCAGAAAGCACTCATGTTTTCCACAATGCCAAGAACAGGAAAGAAGACCTGTGTCTTCTTCACAGAAATGTGTCTACTTCACAGAAAATCCTTAAATTTGCTATTGTAAAATAGATGCAATATTCCTCTACCATTTTTTCAAAATTTTTTGCTGTTTTTTTAAAAATTTTTTTAACAAAATAAATATAAGATAAAACAAAAGCCATCACATAGCAAACCAACAGGAGGAAAAGAGCCCCAGGAGAAGGCACAAGAATCAGAGACCCACCTGTTCACACATTCAGAAGTCCAATAAAAGTACTAAACTGAAAGCTATAATGTATGTACAGAGGACCTGCTGCAGACCCGTGTCGGCCCTGTGCTTGCTGCTTCAGTCTCTGAGTTCATATGAGCTTGGATGATGATGATTTAGAGGGCTTTGTCCTCCTGGTGCCCTCCATCCCCTCTGGATCTTATATCCTTTCTGTCTCCTCTTCCAAGGGGGCTCCCTGAACTCTTAGGGGAGGGATTTGATAGAGACATCCCATTCAGAGCTGTGTGTTCCAAGATCTCTCTCTCAGTGTGAGTGTAATGTCTGGCTGTGGGTCTCTGTATTTGTTCCCATCTGCTGCAGGAGGAAGCTTCTCTGATGATGGCTGAATAAAGCACTGATCTATGAGTATAGCAGAATGTCAGTAAGAGTCATTTTTATCACTGCTTTTCTTTTCTTTTTTTTCAGACCAGTAGTATTTTATTTTACTCTAGGTTTCTGGAATATCTAACCTCTGGTTCTTAGTCAACCGAGCAGTGTCAGGCATGAGTTCCATCTCACGGAGTGGGCTTTAAATCAATCAGATATTGGTTGGTTACTTCCATAAGCTTTGTACCACTACTGCGCTAGCCTACTTGTAGGCAGGACAGATTGTGGATCAAAGTGTTTGTGGCTGAGTTGGTGTTTATGTTTCCCTTTTGGTAGCATGCAGCGTACCTTCCGGTCCCAAAGATACTAGCACATAGGGGTAAAGACTCTATGTAGGCACCAGCTCACCCTCTCCATGTTCAATGAGTTGTATAGGTGTTGTCTTCAGCAGTGGGGTCTTGCTGTCAGTTTGTAGAGAACAACTCATTGTCTTGGCAACAACCTGCATTGTTTGGCGATTTCCATGGGACCCTTTTGGCCAACGATTCAATTGGATGTAATCCAGTTCTGGTACTGGAAGCTTTGCTTGATGACATAGTTAGAACTCTGTCTTCCCCATTATTTGGAGACTGTATTAGGATTGCCTTAATACATTTTAGGAGTTTCTACAGCATTAGGTTTTCATACCACCCCTCAAGTGCCTCTTAGTTCTGTTCTTTCCCCGCACTCCCTCCTCCAACCCCACTTTACCTCCCCTTCCCCACTCAGTCCTCCCATTCCCATCTTTCCTGCCTAAAGTCCACCCATAAAATCTATTTTATTTTCCCCTCCCAGGGAGATCCATATGTGCCCCCTAGTCCCTTCCTCTGTACCTAATCTCTCTCAGTCTACAGATTATAGCTTGGTTATCATTTACTTAATGATGAATATCCACATGCAAATGAATAAATACCATATTTATCTTTCTGGGTCTGGGTTATATCAGGATGATTTTTTTCTAGCTTCATCCATTTCTCTTGCATATTTCATGATGTCCTTTTTTTTTTAACAGCTGAATACGCCATTGTATAAATGTATCACCATTTCTTTATGCATTCTTCTGTTGAGGGACATCTAGGTTCTTTCCAGTTTTTGGCTACTATGAATAGAACATCAGTGACCACAATTGAGAAAGTGTCTCTGTGGTAGGAGAAAGCATGCTTTAGGCACATGCCCAAGAGTGTTATAGCTGGGTCTTGAGGTAGATCAATTCCCATCTTTTTGAGGAATCACCACACTGATTTCCAAAGTGGCTGTGCAAGTTTGCACTCCCATCAGCAATAGAGGAGTGTTCCTCTTATTCCTCATCCTCGACAGCATGAGCTGTCACATGTGTTATTGATCTTAGCCATTCTGACAGGTATAAGCTTGGAATCTCAGAGTCATTTTGATTTGCATTTCACTGATAGCTAAGGATGTTGAACATTTCTGTAAGTGTTTCTTAGCCATTTCAGATTTCTCTATTGAGAATTCTGTTTAGATCCATGACCCCATTTTAATTGGGTTATTTTTTTTGAGGGGGGTGGATTAGGAGGGCAAGCAAGATCTTTGGGGTCCATTCAATATGGGGCTGGGGGGGGCAGGAAAGGCTATAGCAGGTGGTCTGTTGCAGAGCTGAGGGTGAGACTATGGGATTTCATCTGTAGGTACAGAGAGAGAAGTGAAGATCTCCAGTCCGATTATCTGCTTCCCTGGCAGAAGTGGACTGTGGGTTAGTAAGGAGTGCCTGCTGGAGTTGGGGGCAATGAGTGGGGGGGGTTCTAAGGGGAAAGGTCTGTGGGATCCACTAGAAGTGGGGTGCAGAGAGGCTTTTGTAGATGTTCTTGTGTAGAGCTGGGGATGAGACTGGGGATTGGGCTTGGGGTAACAGAAGGAGAGGTGAAGGCCTGCAGTCAGCCTGGTTCCCTGGCAGGCATGCTCAGTGTGTTCTTAATCACTAAGCAAGTTCCCTTTCATTCTTCGTATTGTTTATTTTGAATTCTTTTGTTTTTCTTGATTATTTTGTGTCNGAGATGTGTTCTTTGTTAGTTTCATCATAGAATATAAATTTTTAGTTGTACTTATGTTCTGTATTATATTTTAAATTTCCTGTTAGTTATTGTTGACTTTGATTTTATTGTTTCCTTCCATTCATCTCTTGTGTTCATGCTTCCATCTGCTCTGGCCTCAGGTTTGTGCCCTGGTACTGAAATGACTCATTGAAGTTTGTGTTCCAGACCACCAGGAATTGGCAGATATAACGGGGGAGAAGTCCATTTCAAATCTCCATAACCCCTTTGCTCTTTGTCATCGTTGCTATGGCCATCTGTTATCAGAATAGCTGACACAGTCATTAAAGAAAGTAGTATATGCCCATGTTTAGGTATGCTTTCAAGAGACGTTTCCCAGAAACCAGTCTGCCACACAATCCTCATTGCCTCTCCCTGGTAGATACAGTCTAGGACACACTCTTACCCTTCTTAACATAAATTCCTAAGGACTCTGACACCAGCTTGTCTTTGATGCCTTTACTTTCTTCTAGGTGATCATATTTTTCATGTGAGAACTACTTTTTATTTCTTCTAAACATTGGTTAGTGATGGCTTCCTAAAGTCTTAGTCCTTGAAACAAATAAGCATGCTGTTTTGTAACACTGTGAGTGGGTTGTACTGATATTTCTTTTTTGACAGCAGTGACCAGTGTTTGCTTGTGGAATGAATTTATGCTTACTTTTCCTTTGAGTTTTGAGTTTGTAAAGAGCAGAGATGGTGTCTGACACAGAAACCTATTCCAGAATCAGGGTCTGTGGGATGAATAAAGATGATTTTGAATTTTTCTACTCACTTAGCATGTATTTTTCTAAGCCCAACCTTTGATGCTCTGGCTATAAAAGTAATTATCAATAAAGTAATAAGCTATATACTTAGCAGGATTTTTGTTTTCTGTAGGTTGAAGCACCTGTAACCAAGACCCTAAATGGTATTAACAAATTAAGCCAAGTAGTTTGGAGGTGCCTTTTGGTTCCGGAGTCTAATTGCCTATAATGAAACACTGGAGTCATAATTTGATGGTCTGTAGGTTTCTCAGCTGTTTCTCTCTATGAGAAAATGTATAATGGGATATGTTGCACGTGACTGTCTATATTTTATATGCAACACATCAGTGTTGTGTAAATTCTGTGAGCAACTTCTATTATCTTTGAAACCACAGAAGCAACAAGCAGTTATAATTACAGTCTGACGAAGCTATAACATTTCAAAGATGCCTACAGTAGTGGCACAACAATGAGAACGTTCATCTGAAAGCCTGCAGCTCTCACTGTACTCAGTGACATCACAATTACACTGTTTTAGCAGAAACGTCTGTCCTTAAACAGAAACAGCTTGCTTGAAAATCTAAGAGTTTTTATTCTTTTGACTTCTTTGATTCTTCACTGAATAAAAGTGGCGGAGATGGTAAATATAGCTGCATAGCTATGTTCCCTGTTACTTCTNGGCTGGTTTTATTATTGTAGAGTCACAGGTATTCTCCTTTACTCCACATGGGGAATGAACACACGTTATTTAAAACTTCTTTTGTGCATCTGCTACTTGTCAACTCATGATCTTCTGATCCTTGAAGATTTGACAACCCTGTGATTTGCTGTAATGGAATTACAGAGAAGTTATCAACAGAGACGTTGCAATGTAAGAATGCAAAGTAAATCCTTAGATGTTTAGAAGGAAATGAACTTCAAAAGGGAGGAGTAGCCACAAAGAAATACCTGAATTATTCTTTTTTTCCCCTTCAAGTGGAGTGTCTCTGTGTCTTTAATTTTGTTGACTGAGAGAAAGAATGTTTATATTGACTTCCAGGGTCCTGAGCTGTGACTCATTATTGCTAGGTTTTTCTACCAGCACACCTCATTGGCTGGGGAAGTCAAGTCAAAGAGCATGCTCTATGGAATTCAAGGAGCTAGGCTCCAGTCCTTCCATATCCTGTCTCTCTGCCACGGAATATGGGAGAAACATTGAACCAATTCTTGAAGTTTTCTGAGCCATTATTCCTTGTTTTCTTTTTATTTAGTTTCTCTCATACAATACATCCTAACTGCATCTTCCCTTCCCTCTACTCCTTCCAGTCTCCCCATTCCCCCAGATCCACTGCTCCTCCATTTCCCTTCAGAAAAGAGCAGGCCTTCCAGGGATATCAACTGAACAGGCAACACATGATATAATATTGCAATATGACTAGGCACAAACCTTCATATCAAATCTGGATGAGGCAACCCAATAGGAGGAAAAGTGTCCCAAGAGCAGACGAAAGAGTCAGAGACACCCCCATTCCCACTGTTAGGAGTCTTACAAAAACCTCAAACTAAATAACTACAATATATTTGCAGAAGACTTAGCTCAGATCCATGCAGGCTCCACAATGGCCGCTTCAATCTCTGTGCACCCCTATGAGCCTTGCTTAGTTGATCCCTGTATGCCGTGTTCTCCTGGTGTCCTTGACCCCTCTGGCTCCCAGGACTCCTACAATTCAACTTCTTCTGAGGGGTTTCCCAAGCTATGTCTAATGTTTAGCTGTGGGTCTCTGCATCTGCTCCCCTCAACTACCAGAGGAAGCCTCTCTGATTAGGCTAGGCACTGATCTATGAGTATAGCAGAATATCACTAGGAATCATTTCATTGACTTTTTTTGCCAGTCAAGATTGGTTCTCCCATAGGTCTCTGGGCCATTCAATTTCTGGTTTCTGGCCATCCAGATAGGGTTGGGCATGGGCTCCCTCTTGTGGTATGGGCCTCAAGTTAGACCAATGATTGGTTGGCCACTCCCACAAGCTGTGACCCATCATTGCCCCAGGACATCTTGCAGGAAGGACAGGTTGTAGGTCAAAGGTTTTGTGGGTGGGTTGATGTCCTAGTCCCACTACTGAAAGCCTTGCCTGGTTATTTGATAGAAGGTTAATAATCAAAATGTATGAAGAACTCAAGAAACTAGACATCAACAAACAAAATAATCCAATTAAAAAATAGAATACAGATCTAAACAGAGAATTCTCAACAGAGGAATCTCAAATGACTGAGAAACACTTAAAGAAATGTTCAACATTTGTAGTTATCAGAGAAATGCAAATCAAAATGATTCTGAGATTCCACCTTCACATGTTAAAATGGCTAAGATAAAAAACACAAGTGATAGCTCAAGTTGGAGAGCAAGGGGAATACTCCTCCATTGCTCCATTGCTGGTGAGAGTGCAAACTTATACAGCCACTTTGGAAATCAATATCCTGGTTTCTCAGAAAATTGGGACTCAATCTACCTCAAGACTCAGCTATACTACTCCTGGGCATATACCCTAAGGACGCTCCATCCTGCCACAAGAACACTTGCTCAGCTATGTTCATAGCAGCTTTATTCGTAATAGCCAGAACCTGAAAACAACCTAAATGTCCCTCAACTGAGGAATGGACAAAGAAAACATGGTACATTTACACAGTGGAGTATTACTTAGTTGTTTTTAAAAAAAAAAAAGACACCATGAAATTTGCAGGCAAATGGATGGAACTAGAAAAAAAAAATCATCCTGAGTGAGGTAACTCAGACCCAGAAAGACAAACATGATATATACTAACTCATAAATGGATATTAGCTGTTAAGTAAATGATAACCATGCTACAATCAACAGACCCAGAAAGGCTAACTAACAAGGAGGGTATACCTGGAAGTTTTCCTGTGTCCCACTTGGTCCCACAGCCGCTCAGACCCAAGTAAACACACAGAGGCTTGTATTAATTATAACTGCTTGGCCATTAGCTCAGGCTTATTACTGACTAGCTCTTACATTTAAATTAACCCGTAATTCTTATTGATGTTTAGCCATGTGGCTTGGTACCTTTTCTCAGTTCTGCCTTGTCATCTTGCTTCCTCTGTGTCTGGCTGGCAACTCCTGACTCCTTTCCTTTTCCCAGCATTCTCCTAGGCTGCTCACCCTGCCTATATTTCCTGCCTGGCTCCTGGCCAATCAGCATTTATTAAACCAGTGTACAAAAGCATTATTTCACAGCATTTCCCCTTTTCTGTCTAATCAAAAAGGAAGGTTTTAGCTTTAACATAGTAAAATTATATATATCAAAACAGTTATCAAGCAAGAATTACATTTACAATATCTAGTCTATTTGTATTTGGGAAAATTAAAGAAAATATTCTATCATCTATCCTATATTTTTATATTTAATTTATTTTATATCATAACCAAGGAAAATTATAACTATCTAGTCTTAAACTACATTAAAGACCTCAGAAGGATATAATAATACCTAAGTAAACAGGAAAAGCATTGTAAGCAACTTCAAAAAATCTAGAATGACAGAGACAGCTGGCTGCCTGGACAGTCATCCAAAATTCTTCTGCAACATTGGGGCATCCATCTTCAGCCAATAGGCCTAGAGTCTCTCAGTTGCTTCTCTCTGCATCCTGTAGAATGTCAACAGTCTCCTCTGTGAAGCAGGAACCCGAAGGACCATCTCACCATATTTTGGCAAAATTTAGTGATCATTTTTCCATGGGGTTCTGCATGTCCAGTTGTTACAACATTTTATCAGCAGTCCAGGCAAGAGCAGTTTCTTGCCCAAATGGCTATTTTTGTGAAGAAGAAGATAGACTCCATATAGAATGTCTTCAATGACCATCTTTCTCTTTGAAGTAAATCAGTGCTGCNAGGAGCAGACATGTCTTACTGTCCAGAAAGTCTAAGTTTTTAAAACATTTTAAATGCCATATTCTGTAGGTCTTTGAAGTATTTGAAGATTACCTACCTAATTGAATTATATCTATGTATACCTAGAAAACTTAACTAACATGACTATGAGTTTGGCTATCATAGAAGACTAATTATTAATCTATATTTCTTAATTATACATTACAATTTCAAATGAGCTACACAAACCTAATACCTTAAACAAGAGTAGAAATATACATACAGTATAATAAAATTAACTTTAAATTTGTATCAATAAACTAAAATCTATAGCAATGTAAAACATTTCAAATAAGTTGTTACTCTTCAAAATAGATTCAATAATCTACCCTTTTATCCTATCATATCTATATCCTCTTTTCTTCTTTGGAAGGAGATTGCATTTATAATCAATCCCCTTTAAATAAAAATAAACATTTATAAATAATGTTTTGGGAATTTGGGTGTAGCTTCTCATACTACTTTCTGCTGGTTGAGGGTGCTGGAAATCTAATGGGGATCCTGAGAAAATTAAGAATTATGGTCAAGTCATGACTGGAGTAGTTGCATTGTCTGAGCCAGTTGCCTTGAAGCTGTTTTTGGATGTTGGATCATCTGGGCCACGGTGTCATCAGACCTTTCAGGGGGTCTTGGCTGGTCAAATTACATGAGACTGGAAGCAATCCATAAGTTCTCGTTTTCTGTGGAAACAAAAGCAGAGTCTCTTTTCCAAAGCAACATATCCTTAGACATAAATTTTAAAGCCAAGATACCTTTAATATATATATGTTTAAATCAGCAGCTTTTATAATCAAATGTCTTTCTGCAGTTAAAAATCCCAAAGACAACATAATCCACACTCTGTGTAATTTTCATCTTTACGTGGCTTATTTTTTATATTACTTTTACTGTCTCTTTAAAGACTTTATTTTTTAAAACTATTTCTTTATATAACTGTATATATTCCTTTTCTTCTCTCTTCAAGTCTATGTGCATTTTTACATATGATGTAAACCATTCAGAGGTTTATTTCATCTGAATCTGTTTTTTTGTGAATCTATTGCTTTAAACTGCAGTATGACTAGGACTGAAATGGCAGCTTTGGCTGCTGGCTCTGCCCACTTCAGCTTTCCAACATGGCAGAACTATGTTAACCACCAGCTCTGGGGGAACCATGTTCACTGCCGACTCTGGGAAGCAGTGGGTCTATGCTTCCATCCAGCAGCGTATAGCCCAGAAACCTTGTTTTTTGTTTTTTTTTGTACTAGCAAAAGCTAAATCCACCACGCAGCATGCTGCGCAGCTTGGAGACATCTCTGTGTACTGCTGTAGGAATGCTACACTCAAGCCGGCAAGCCGCAAACCGGCCATAGTGTAGCTCAAGCCCGCAGGCCATGGCTGGCCTGAGAGACACAATAGGAAGCTGTTTTTAGCTATGTTTTAGAATCTTTTTTGTAAAGCTTTCTCAGGTTTTCGGTGGAAATTCTTGATCTACATTGGGCAGCCAAATGCAACTTGAAGTTTTCCTGTGTCCCANCTGGTCGCACAGCTGCTCAGACCCAAGTAAACATACAGAGGCCTATATTAATTATAACTGTTTGGCCATTAGCTCAGGCTTATTACTGACCAGCTCTTACTCTTAAATTAACCTATAATTCTTATCTATGTTTAGCCACGTGGCTTGGTGTACTTACTCAGTTCTGCCTTGTCATCTTGCTTTTTCTGTGTCTGGCTAGTGACTCTTAACTCCTTTCCCCTTCCCAACATTCTCCTAGGCTGTTCACCCTGCCTGTATTTCCTGCCTGGCTACTGGCCAATCAGCATTTTATTAAACCAGTGTAAAAAAGCATTATTCTATAGCAGGAGTGCTCTAGGGAGGACACATGGATCTCCCTGGGAAGGGGAAATAGAATAGATTATGTGTGTAGACTGGGGGCAGGTGGGGATAGGAACAGGAGGGAGGGACAGAGGGAGAGAGTATGGGGAGAGAACTGGAANTGGAGGGTAGTTGAGGGGGNGCAATGCAGAAATCTAATGCAGTGGAAACTTCTTGGAAATCTATGAGTGTGACCCTAGAGAGGACTCCTAGTAATGGAGGAGGTGGAGCCTGAACTGGCCATCTTCTGTAACCATTATTACTTTTCAATCTGTAATACTGAAGTACATGGGAGGTTGGGTGGCTTATTATAGAAGTACAATATCTGAACCAGATACATTAGTGTGATCAAGAAATTCATTAAGAGGCAAAATCCAGGGCTCACCCCTGTCATACTGAATCAGAACTTTGGGAGTGAAATCTGGTAATCTCTGTTGTAATAAGCCATGTGGGTAACTGTACAACACACTTCAAACTTTGAAAACCACGGAATTACATAACTTTAGAATACTTCTGTCTAGAAACTTCCATGAATCTGTGTGAATGTAAAATAATTTAGGTCTGCTCCGATGTTAAACAGGCAAATTCCTCTGCTTGTAATTAAATGTAAAAATTGGATTCCAAACACAGATGTAGAGACATATGTAAGAGAAAAGGAAAAAGAACATTGAAACTGTTGTAAAGAAAGTAATTACTCTAAAATCTTTTTGAATACAGGCATGTACAGAATTTGCTTCCTCTTGACACTGTCAAATGAACTTGGTGTTTCTAACATACACACAGTGTGGTGAATATTTCCACCAAGTGATCATTAGTACTTAAGGCCTATTTTATTTCATAAAATAATTTCAAATTATTCATAATTATNATAATTTGCTTCTTGTATTTATGGAAAGAGAACAGTTAATCTGTTCTACATGAGTTTACATATGGTCAAAATTTTTGTGACTGAATACTTGGACCTTTTGAGTCCCATATAGGAAAATACACTTCTGTGTAACCACTTCTGGTATTTATTAGCACATGCTTGACCTAACGGTGTCTGCTTTATTTTTTTTAAGAGTAGAAGAGCTTTTAGTAGTGTTTCGTGTAACTATTTGAGTGACAACATTTATACTTTACAAGATTTCTGAAGGAAGGAGTTGGAGAATCCCTTATTTGTAGCTTAAATAACTTGAAGAATATAAATATGTAACAAATATAGAAAACTTTTGTTTCATTAATGAAATTACCATATTAAATTTATAATATAAAATGAGAATCAAGGAAAGGTGTGAGAGAATTATTTCTTTTATAAGTTTTCTTACAAAATCATGTGAAGTACAAAGAACATTTTGGGAAGTTGTTCTTCACCAAATGTTTATTGAGTATCTACTGACACTAGGTACTAACAGATGGTGGGTAAAGAAATTTGATTATGTGAGGCTCACCCCTAGACAAAGAACTAGAGGCAACTAAGAAAGGCTGAGTGGGAGAAATAGTTTTCCCCAGGGAAGAGCATATCAATTGGTTATCTAATGGTAAGTGGTCAGCCCTTAAAACATACATACAATTAACATTATAAAGGGTGAGCAAGTTGCATTTATATACTTAGGAATACACACACACACACACACACACACANACATGCATGCACCAACAATTAAGGAAAAAGGCTGCGAATTTGAAAGAGAACAAGGGGAAAGGAGCATATGGATGGTTTGGAGGAGAAAAGGGAAGAAAATGATGTATTTATATTATAATCTCAAAAAATTAAAAAGGAAAGTGTGGTATATATATACAATATACATATATATCATATACATATACATGCTTATACATACACACACAATTGAGCTATATTCAGTCATAAATAAGAATACAATTTTCAGAAAATGCATAGAACTGGAGAGCATCATGCTGAAGGAAATAAGAATGACAAATAGCACATGTTTCTTTCATGTGCAGAATCTAGATCTATATATTCTGTATACATAGCTATCTATCTATCTATCTATCTATCTATCTATCTATCTATCTACCTACCTACCTACCTATCATCTATCATCTACCTATCTATCTGTCTATCTATCTATCTATCTATCTATCTATCTATCTATCTATCTATCTATCTTTCATTTACCTGTCTATCCAT
>LZPO01087442.1:42258-55472 GCA_001675575.1 Neotoma lepida | reverse complement strand
ATCTATCTATCTATCTATCTATCTATCTATCTATCTATCTATCTACTCATCAATGACACCAAAGTAGCTGGGAAACAACAAGAGAAGGAAAAGAGGTCAAGGGAGGATATGTGTGATGAATTTGAGCCAAGTACAATAGTACATGTACAAAAGTGTCAAGTGAAACCATTGTATATGCCTTATGCTACTATAGGAGCAATAATAAAAGTAAAACAATGTAGAAAATTAAATAGGAGACCTATGTGCTTTACATGTTGTAGATTAGGACTTAGGAAAGAACAAACCTTTAAAAGAGGTATTATGCAACTTGTGAATAAATGAAGTGCTTGTTCAATAAATGCAATGGAAATGATAAAAGTGATATATGTATTACAATGAAAATGTATAACACAAATAAAAGCCTACCCTGAGGATCAGGATAAAGTTTGATATATGTTTTGTTTTGGGGAGGATCATTCTGACTATGGTTTTGGTAAAGGAAGCTTGTGGTAAAGGTAATTTAAAGAACAACAAAATCAGGAAGTCACTGAGGCATTTTCCAAAGTTTTTGGTATAGTCCCTGTACTAGCAGATCTTGCGTTATAATGTAAGAGTTGGACACGAGGTACTGTGATAGTGTTAACTGTCAACTTGCTGGGATATGGAATCACCTAGAAGACAAACTTCCAGGCACTCCTGTGATGCATTATGTAGCCACTAGTCATGCTTGTGAGGGATTATGTTGATTAGGTTCCTTGAGAAGGAAAGATTCGTCCTAAAAGTGGGTGGCACCATAGCTTGGGCTTAGGTTTTAGACTTATATGTTGGTTTGAATAAGAATGGCCCCCATAGGCTTATATATTGGAATGCCTAGACAGCTAGGAGTGCACTATTTGAAAGGATTAGAAGGATTCGGAGGTATGGCCTTGTTGAAGGAAGTGTGTCACTGGGAGTGGGTTTTGAGGTTTCCAAAGCCTATGCCAGACCCAGGTGCTCTCTCTCTCTCTCTCTCTCTCTCTCTCTCTCTCTCTCTCTCTCTCTCTCTCTGTCTCTCCACCTATGGATTAGGATGTCAGCTACTGCTCCAGGCCTGCCTGACAGCATGCTGCCTGACATGATGATAATGGAGTAAATCTCTAAAATTGCAAGCAAGCCCTCAACTAAATGCCGTTTTAAAGAAGAGTTGCCTTGGTCATGGTGTCTCTACAGTAACAGAACAGTGACTAAGACACTGTGCAAGGAGGAGAAAGTGAGCTGAGCACTAGCATTTATCACTCTGCTTCCTGAGTGTGGATACAATATGACCAGCTCTTGAGACTTTGACTTCTCTGCCATGATGGACTGTATCTTTGAAATGTGAGCTGAAATGAACTCTTTCTCCCTTGGGTTGCTTTTTTCAGGGTGTTTCATCACAGCAAGAGGAGAAGAAACTAAGACAGTTATCAAGAAGAAATAACAAAAACTGTATTACTTTTATTCTAGTCTTTTGTCTTTGTAACAGCCGTGTCAAAATGTGGTAGGGGAAGACAACAATATATTATGTCTCAGAATCCTACAAGATGCCTAGGCTTGCCTGGTGGCCTTAATATAGGAGCTATCTGTGACCAAAGAAAGCAATCTCTGAAGAAGGGAAAAGCCACAATGACTCATGATCCAGCTTAGCAAGTCACCGACAGGTCAGCCCTATGCAATGAGAAAGAGCTGTACATGGCCTAGTTTACACATATGCCTGATATATGAANCCATCTTCATGTAGCCATTTTTCATCATCAGAGAAGCCTGTACTTCTTATGTGGAGGCTCAGGACTCTAGAAAGCACTATAGTCAAACTACTAGTTGTCTTGGACTCTTAAGTCTAGACTGATGTAGCACAACTTCTGCTGGATTTAACTGGTCAAAGCAGTCACAGTCCAGTTCAGATTCAAGCTGGCCAAATAAGAAACTCCACTTCATGACAAAGAGAGTTATGAGTTGAATGGCCTTGGATGACTTTCATTTCTGTCAACATGCCCTGGTAGAGCTCTTTTTCATTGNGTAGGGCTGAGCAGCCTGTGACTTGCTATGCTGGAGCATGAGTCACTGCTTTTTCCCTTCTTCTCTGAGATTGCTTTCTTTGGGTAGAGCTGGCTCCTATATTGAAAGTCTCCTGGAAAACCCAGGGGAAAGGAAATTAAGAGCTTATAAACACCCAGCACCAACTTACCACCTATGTGATTAAACCACATGTGAAGTGTGTCATCCAGTTCTGGTTAACCCTCAGGTGACTGCAGCCTCACAGAAGACCCCAAGCTGGACCCACCAGATAGGTTGTCCCTGAATTTTGCCCTACTGGAACCATGTGTTATAAAACATATTTATATTTGGGAACTGCTGAGTGTTATAGTGATTAGTCAAAAGTAATAAAGAGGCCATTTTGGAGATAAGCTGGGAGTTTCATCTATGTTTGCTTCACTAAGGAAACACCAATAGGAATCTCTGACTCATAGTTCAACAACGTTATGCAAGAAAGGTCTTGATATCCTAGTCACCAATTGCTTTCTGACCACATGACTTCTTGGAATGTTGGTAGGACAAATGTCAGATGCCAGGAAGCATGATATTGTAGAAGACGGATGATAGGTTCAAAAGAAGCACAGTCTTCATGCAAACATAGACTCCTAGAAGAATGTTAGATGGTCACCTTTGCTGTCATATGACAGAAATGTCAGTAATACTATAGGAATATAGAAGTAAAAACCCAAACACTTCCTGAAGAACATCTAAGTCACATCTAAGGACACCAGAAGAACAGGCCCTCTAAATCAGCATCATTAAAGCTCTTATGAACTCGCAGAGACTGAAGCAGCAGGCACAGGACCAACATGGGTCTGCACCAGGTCCTCTGCATGTATACCATAGCTTTCAGTTTAGTATTTTGATGGGACTCCTGGTGTGTGAACGAGTGGGTCTCTGATTCTTGGGCCTTCTTTAAGGGGCTCTTTTCCTCCTATTTGTTTGCCATGTCCAGCTTTGATTGGTGGCTTTTGTTTTATCTCATTATTTTATTTGATTTTATTTTGTTATTACCTCTTAGAAGCCTGCTCTTTTCTAATGAGAGAGAGAAAGGGAGTGGATTCAGATGGGAGGGGAGGCGGGGAGGAACTGGGAGGAGTAGAGGGAGGGAAATTGTAATCAGGATATATTGTATGAGAAAAGAATCTATTTCTAATAGAAGGGAAAAAAAGAAACAACAACTGAAAAATCAGAAAGAATAAAACACCCCAAACTCTTAGACTTTCCAAAGGTGTAAAGGAAAACCACCAGCTCTGCAGCTTGCAGTTCACATTTCTCCTATTAACCTTTGAAGTTTCCATGAAGACGATAGTGAACCTTATGCATATTTTAGTAATCCAATTTCAGCAGTATATTTCTATATGTCAGTACTTTCTGATATACAATGGTAGGATAGAAAATTATAAGAAATTATAGAGTTGAAGTGGTTTTGATCTGGAAGACTTTAGAAGAATGTTTTGTGATCAAAAGCAGTGTTCTTTTTAAGATATGTGAATTAAGGTCTTGTGCATTGTTTTATAAAAGGCCTTCCTAAGAATAGACAAGAGAATATTCTCCAGGCATGGTGAGGTAACCATGGAAAGACAGTATTTTATGAGCACTGATGGAGCCAGAGGCAGGAAGCCTGGGGTCCAGGACAAATCACACAAACGACACATAAACACTAAGTCACTATATTCTCAAATCAATGTTAATTTGACATTTTAATAAAAAAGTAACTGTGAAAACAATGCGCCAAATTGAAGAAAGTATGGAGAAGAAGAAGATGGGGAGGAGGAGGAAGTGAAGGGAGAGATGAGAGAGCAAGTCAGGAGGTAGGGGAGGAAAAGCAGGAAGAAGAGGGTACTCAGTGAATCATCTACCCTATTTGATGGATTTTCTTCTTATAGAACCCATGGGTTCTATATATAGTGATTTAAATAACACATGCACACTCACGGAAGTAGATAATTTCTTTAATCAATATGTAAGACTGTTTTTTACTTAATATAAGTTTTAAAATTATTATTAAGAGTTTTGGCAAATATCACAAGAAAGAGCTCATTCATTGAGTATAAAAAATGGCCTAGTATAGTCAAAGTGATAATTAACAATGTAGTTACCACATTATGATATTCTGAGTTATTTCTGAATTTAAGATTTTCTTATAGGATTGATTTATGACAAAAATGACTATTTCATCAAAGATTAGGAACTTCGTATTTGTGCTTCATACTTCGTATTTTTTTTTTTTTTTTTTTTTTTTGGTTTTTCAAGACAGGGTTTCTCTGTGTAGCTTTGGCGCCATTCCTGGAACTCACTCGGTAGCCCAGGTTGGCCTCGAACTCACAAGATCCGCCTGCCTCTGCCTCCCCAGTGCTTGGATTAAAGGCGTGCGCCACCACCGCCTGGCCATACTTTGTGTTTACCCAAGCATTGACTTGATTCGTTGACAAAGTATTTTATCCTCATAACTAAAAGCCAAGACCCCCTTCTCATGTAAGAGATATTCCATTAAGACTGGGGCTTCTGCCTACACTTCTAGACTCAGCNTCATCATCATGACTATTCTGTGTCCTGGATCCCATTGTGTACACTGTATGGGTATAACCATTGAATTATGACTGCATAGAAATAATCCTTTCCTCAATGATTTCCTGTGAAAGAAGTAGGAGGGGAGAGAACAATATAAGTTTGAAACAATATCCATCCTGGTCAATTGTTGTTTGTCAAAATTTTATGATTCAGTAGATCCACAGTATTTAAGACACAGAATTTCTTTTCTATGTTATTGACTGGAGTTAAAAAATATATTCTTGGGGCCAAAACTATGGCCAAACAGGTAAAGGTGCTACCCATCAGTTGTCACAGCCTGAGTTTCTTATCTGGGACCTACATGGTGGAAGAAGAGAACTGATTCCTGCAAGGTGTCCCTCACTTCTACACATACACTAGGTAGCATGTACATACCCCTTCCAACTAAATAAATATAAAAAATAAAAACATTTGAATATGTTTTATAAATACAATTGAAATAATTTCTTATTTTTTTTTCTCTTGGATTTTTGAGACAGGGTTTCTCTGTGAAACAGTCCTAGCTGTCCTGGAACTCGCTCTATAAACCAGGCTGGCCTCAAACTCAGAGATCTGCCTACCTCTGCCTCCCTAGTGCTGGGATTAAAGGCGTGTGCCACCACTGCCTGGCTGAAATCACTTCTGTCTAGACTGTCTAGGGACAATATGTAACCTGTTATGATGAAATCATGCTACAGTAGCAATGGCATTTACTTATTTCTCTTTCNGAAGCTCACCTTTTAGAAAGAAAATCTGAGTGGTTTTTATACATTTTTAATGTTTCAGACTGTTTTCTTCTCACCACCTTTTATTACCATATAAATATTTTTATATGTTGTTATGAGTGCATCCTCCCATTAGTTTCAAATTCAGTAATGCCATAATCACACAAAAGGCTGAAGTACTGATTATGCCTCAGATAATGTAGTTGTTAATGATCAACTTAATGTTGAAAGCTATTACTGCTCATTGACACGATTCTGGGAACATTATACTGTAGAAGTGCACCTTTTGTGTGAAAACAGAATGACAAAATTGAAATGTTAAAAGTTGAGTGTCTGAATAATAGCCTGTGAAATCATTTAGACAAGACCATTGTTGTCTCGATTGTTCAAAGACTAGAGAGTGACAGGATGAGACAAAAAAGGAGAAACACCACAAGGGCTCCCCTTGCAGGTTTGAAGCGAGATGGGAAGGAAAGAGGTTGCCTAGTTGTCTTTTTTCCTCTTTCCTGGAGGGTCTTTTGACAACAGAGCACCCTCCTCTGGCCAACTGCCAAAAAGGGGGTGCTGCATCACTGATGACTGGCAGCTGAGCCAGGCAGGGGCTTGCTTTGAGTGCCCTGAAACCATGTTTTTTTTCCTAATAACATACTGCCTGAGTGGGGTTCCAACTGGTTACTCAGGGTCTTCGTGCTGTTGATTCAAGGGTTTAGGTCAGGAAGCGTTTGCAAGCTGGGGTGTCTTTAGGACAGTCACCTTCCCAACGACCTGTCCGTTTATTCTGGCACTTGCTTCTATTTTCTTGGGCATTGTTGAATTTTGTTATAGGGTATAGAGGCCAGTCAATGGAATGTAGAGGGACAGAAAATAGTGGTGTATATGTGGCAAGATGAATATGTGTGAGTCTTCCTACTTGCTTGAGGGAGCCAGTGCGACTTAAAACAGAAGAGTAGGCCTAAGGGATGTAGCTCAGTGGTAGAGTGCTTGCCTAGCATGTGCAAGGCACTGGGATTGATCATAAGCAATGGAAAAACAAAACACAGGTAAAAAAATAAATCATTAAGAAACAAAAATGAAAACCTCAACAATAAGAACAAAACCCCCAAAGAGGGATATAATGTTGAATCATGTGGTTTCGTTCTTCCATTGTCAAAGGGCTAATTTCTTACCAATTTGTCTTTTCATATTGCTTATATTTGTTCCAAACAGCAGCAAGTAAGCAGTAACATATCATGACTAGTTAGTCATAATTACTTCGGAGACTTAAAAACTTGTGATCTGCGCATAGTATGTAAGTTACCTTTGTGCCATAACTATATTAATGTGAATGCTTTCTATGCGTTGGGTGCTTCTGGTGCTTCCAATTTCTCAACAGGGGAGAAGTTGTTGAAAGTAGGGACCTGCTTCAGATTGTCAGAAAGGGAGGAAGAATAATTGTATTCACAGGGATGAAAACCAATGTCCAAAATGTACTCCAGCTTTAGATAATGAGAATAGTCTTACAAGCATTGCTTCAGAAAGTTAAGATATTTGCTATTTGTTCAAAAGGTATCTATAAAAGCTGGATTACTTTGTAAAATTTTTTTCGCAATGAGTTTTTCAAAGTAAACTTTCTTTATCTGAAGAGTTGAAAAAACACAGACATTAAGAATAGTGTAAAGAGCTCCCATACCCAATTTCTTCTATTATCATTTGACACTATCATACTAATGCATGTGCTAGTCAACCATATTGATGCAGTGGTGTCATTACAGAAACAAGAATAACACATGATTAACTACAGTCCATGGCATACCTAGACTGCCTTATCTAGACTGCCTTTGTGTTTCTCCAACACTGTTTTCTGTGGCTCTCATCCAAGATACCACATTAAATTTAGTCATGATCTCTTCCTGTAGGCTCTTCTTGGGTGTTGCAACTTTTCCAACTTTTCTTTCTTTTTATATTATCAACAATTCGAGCAGTATTAGTTAACAGTATTAGTTAAACATCCCTTAATTGAGCCTTGTCTCATGCTCTTCTCATAATAGATGGGGGTAGTGGGATAGCATTTAATATCAATGCAAAGGTTTCCAGACTTTGGGCATCTTGTATTTTGGGGATGACCTTCGAACTTCTCCTTAGTGATAGTCACTTGGTTGTGTCTGTGTGTGTGGTGGATCCTTCACAGGGAGTTCATTCAAAACATNGACATTGCTTTCTCTACCCAGTGCATAGTCACAGTTTGAAAGCCACTGCTATGAGCTCTCTGGATAAAAATCTGAACTGTGGGGCTGGATAGTGGGTTCAGTGCTTAAGAGCACTGGCTCCTCTTCCAGAGGACCCAAGTTTGACTCCCAGCACCGACATAGCAGTTCACGACCATCTGTTAACTCCACTTCTAGGGCATTGGATGCCCTCTGTAGGCCTGAGCTAACACGGCATGCATGCACTTCTCCCACAGGCAGGCAAAACACATCCTCACAAAACAATAAAAGAAAAATTGAAAAATATCAACCATGGTAGACTTATGTCTGAAATTGGGAACTGCCCTGTGGGGGCTTCCCATTAAAGCACCAGAAGGAAGAGAATCCGACCACTTCCTTCCAAAGTCTCCATGGAGTCTATGTGGTCATTTTCCTTAAGGAAAACCTACTTGTTAGGGCTGGGAGTGTAGATTAGGGTAGAGCATCTGCCTAGAATAAAAGGGTCCTTAGGTGCTATCTATAGCATTATATAACTGATNTAAGAATGCACTTTTTCTCCCAGCAGCANTGGAAAATGATAACAAATGTTCATTTACACCAGTCTATAAACTCCAAAGTAAGAAATAACAATAAACCAGGTGACAGTGTGGTTCAGTGGTAAAAAAAAAATTGTTTTCCATGCAGTAGGCCCTGCATTTAATCATCAGCAATATCAAGAAAAAAGTAAAGCAACAAAAACAATCACCTTAATAACAAATTCAATAGGTTTTAAAATTCTTGTTCACATTCGTCGTTTTTGTGTACTCCTAAATCAACGATTATAAAAATGTACAATCTTACCTGCATTAGATTCTGCTTCTTCTTATCATTTTGAAATGATTTTGGAATCACAAACACATGGTAAAACTCCCAAGCTCAGTGGAGCCCTTCTGCAGTTGGTTCTGAGCCTGGCATTTACAGGTTCATTTATCTACCAGTTCTGGAGAAGAGATNCAATCATCACTGAAATCTTTAGTTTCTCAGGAGGACATTTAACTGTCTTCTTTATAATATCCTCTTTGTCCCAAGAAGTCTGGGTTAATGTGATGGGCGAGAGTTCCTTTAAAATCAGGCCCATTTTCTACTAATGGATTAGGATGCCTTAGCAGCGAGGGCACTGGATGGGTCCTGATTAGTAGAAGAGGGAAAACTGCTTTGGAAAAAACTTGGCCTAAGTCTTCTTTTTGTTATGTAATTATATTATTTTCAAAGTTAATATTTTTATAATGACCCTCTGATGAAATTCTCCCACTCTTCTTATTTAGACTCTGGCTATCTCCTTTAAATTTCTCCTCAGCCAAGTCATCTTCTTCCCTCATGTGACTAACTTGGGCTTGGTTCTCACCATGCATCACTCTTCTCCAAAGGCTTGCAGGCTTTCAGTCTCAAATATATTTTTATCCTTATAATTATTTTCATGTACTGCTTTTAGCTTTTAAAACTTTGTTTAGATGTTGGTGCTAGCCTCATATTACTTAGCAATATATTTATATTCTGTCATTACAGTCACCCCCACCCTTCAGCACTCATTCAGTGTGTTTCAGCCTGTGCTGATGTGAAACACAGGCTAGGCTCTGTGGGAAATGTGAATACAGAAAGTCACATTCTGTTCATAAAAGTCTTAATTCACTAGAGAATAATTTTGCAAGAGTATCCTCTTTGAATTGAGACTGGCTTTTGAATGAGATCTGAGATTTGGGGGTACCTNTAATGACTCTTAGAATAAATAAATTATACTCAAGGAAGATAAAAGATTGTCTTGAATTCATATGGAACAATAAATTAGTAACTTCTATTGACCATTATTCAACTTTCTAGGATCTCAAGAAAGTGGAAGTGGGGAAATGAAGTAGGACGGAGAGAAAAGACAAGAGTGAGGGTGTGTGATCTGAGCCCGAGTTGTCCATCTGAAGGGGGAATTTAGGCAGTGAAGAATGCTCCTTGGAGGAACAGGAAGGAGGACAAATGAAAACACTTGCTGTATATGAGAAGGTAGAAAGACATAGCGTTGCTTGTTGGCATGCTTCTGAACCTTCCTTCACCTGCCACTCAGAGGCTGTGGGAAATCCAGATGTGGTTGTTGTCACAGAGCCTCATTAGGATCCCATCCAACCCCAGCAAACACATCAGGAGCCTGTGTTGGCAGCAAACAAATCCATTCCTAATGGAAGTTGGGGAAAAAAACTGAAAGCCTTTGCTCTGTCATCTGAATGTTTTGTTTGAAAGAGCATATAGGTTATTTATAGTCCATTGAATAAACCTGAGGGTCTTTTAATAAACTCATAGATTATGTTGCTCAAAGGAGTTTATTGAAATAATATCTGAACTCGTCCGTGACAATGACATTCTATGAGTTTATGACTTTATCCCATGTGGAATAGGATTTTCCCACTTACCCCAGGGTACCTGCATATCATCTTAGCATTCAGCAGGAAAATGGAAGAATGACTTCAGGTCACAAGGCCAGCTTCTCATACACTTTTCCCCCTTAAAAACACAAANACAGACCAAATCAGGGTAACTAATGAAAGACAGGGCAGAGCGGAACAGACTGCCTTCCAAAGCAGGTACATGGAAGCTTTTTGTTCGTATTTATTTTGAGGAAACAGTGAATTTTGCCTCTCATAGTCATGTTTGAAAGTCACCATGTCTTTCCTGGTCAGAATATTAGGGACTTAGGGAGTTTGATTTGGATCCGATCCAAGAAAGAGCAACGGGGAAGTAAAAATCCACATCACCAGAGCCTGTGTCTTTGTGTTGGGTTCCGTTCATTTCTTAGATGGACCTGAGATGTTGTAAGTGGCCTGAAAGTGTGGGACTACTNCTCACAACACTCTCAGCTCCTCCACAGTTCACCCGTACTCCCACAGGCATTTATTGCTTGTCTCTTTCAGAATGATGGTTGCTTCCCTTTTCTTAAAATTAAACCACTCAATTACATGGTATTGCTTGAAATTCAAAAATTTGAAAAGTTCCTTGCTTCCCCTTGTTTTACCTTTATGTTCTCTCTCTTTATTCTTTTGACCCCCAAACTCCTTTCATTCCTGTCAGAGCCTTCTTGGCTCTCACTGCCTCTTCAAATCTCACATCTCACTTGAAATTTCATTTAAAGTCTCGGGCCTCTCCCTGTATTCCTTACTTATTTCTCCCTCTGCTGCCATTTATTTAACTTTATAGTGACATTTACTAACTCCATAAAGACTTCAGAGGTAACAGTCTTGATGAAACACACATGATTCTATTGTATTATTACTTCTTTTTCCAAGGGAGAATATATCCAGAAAAGAACAATGAAGAATTGTTTTCTTTCAAATAGGAAAAATTAATAACAAAATCCTGGAGACCCTCTAGTGAGGAGACCATCCTGTCAAGATTGTTCTTTCTGTTATGAGAACCAAGTCCCTGAGAGATGGAGTGATTTTTCCCAATATGACAAGTCACACACAGCCAAAACTCCAGTTTGCCATTTCTCATGATAATTTCCTTTTCATCTCTCTCTATAGCCCATGCTAGACATTGTCATTCCTTATATCCCAGAATCCTTTGTAGGCACTAAACCTCTGGATGTGCAAGTTCCTTGTGTAACATGTATTGTTGGCATATTCTCTTGTACACTTCAAGTCATCCTTAGTGCATTTGTCATCCTAGAACAATATAAATGGTATACAGATACTTGTTGCAAAGTATTATTTAAAGAATATCAAGAAAAAAAACTTTGTACATGTTCAGTGAAGATTCAGTGCTTGTTTTCTAAGTATTTGTTATGAAAAATGTGTAGGTGTGTATGTGCACATGTATGTACCTGAGTAGGTTCAGAAGAGGGCTACCGATCCTCTGAGCCTGTAGTTATAGGTGCTGGTGAGCCACCTGACACCGGTGCTAGAAATGGAACTTGGGTCTTTTTTGACTGCCTACCCATCTCTTCAGCTCTTNATAAATATTTCTGATCCTTGGTTGGTTGCATTTGGGGATGTGGCACCTGTGAATACCAAGGGCTGTATATTTGCTTTGAAACAGGAGCTTGAACCAGGTCATACAAGTTCACACAGAGGAGTGATTTCCAGACTGATCTATTTCACTACCAACTTCTCACTATAAGCATGGGTTAGGTACCAAAGACTCACAATGAATGGTGTCATCCTAATTAAAGTTACACGTACTCCAGTGAGATCTCTGCTAATGAAACAGGGAAGATGTCATGCCAGGGAGTGGAAATGCACTGTGAGGGAAAAATGAAGCTGAACAAAAGAATAGAGAGTGAAAAAACAAGAGCTGTATGGAATTTGGGAACATGGCCAGAATGGGCCAGAAGAGTTGGTACCAGAGCAATGGGTAGANTGAAGTCAAGGAATGACAACATCTCTAAGCCAGATGGACAGCAAGTTCAAGCACCCTTGAATGGTGAGAATATAGATAAGTTTCATTCGGAGATTGCAGGTGTGGTTTTAGAACTAAGTTGTCATGTTTTGTATGTATCAACTGTTTAAATCCAACAATATTTGAATTTCATCCACCAACCATTTTAGGACTCAGTGTTAAACAATTTCGTGCATTTTCTACAGTCCAACTGTAGGAACACAGGAAATGAGGCATAGCCTTCTTGCTACAGGCTCACAGAAAATACTTTTTGAGTGTGAAGATTTTGTCACCAAATAGCACCACACTAAAAATTGAGGCTATTGTTTTAGTTAAGTCGTCCCAGCAAAGTTACAGAGTATGTAAGTAAAAGAATCAGCTGTTTTCTTGGAGGCCAGCAGTGACTTTTCATACTGTAAACCNAAATGAATACATAAGAGGCTTTGATGAAGTCATGTTGTCTCATAGAAAGACTCTCAGCACTGGAGGACAGAGAGATTAGGGCATATGCNGCTTCTCATGTGAGCCTAAGCTCTGGGATCCTTGGTATCCTACCCAGGATGAGGCTAGCCCACTTTGACCTTTATAGCCNATTGCAAAGTCATTGCTGAGCTATTATTTCAGAAGATTGAGTTAGAATAATGTTCAACTCAGCTTCCCGGAGCTGCATTTGAAATGCAATTAATTGACTGCTGTTAGTTGTCAATTAACATTTATTATCAATTAGTTCATCAAATTGATTAGTTGGCAGGACCTTAAAGTCTAAATGCACTCCTTTCCATTATAAATATGTCTATAAGGGTAAAAGCTACTCACTAATTGATGTCAAACTGGAATTGCTTATGTCGGACTTGAGTCTTATCCATACTGCATTTTAAAATCTATATCAAGTCAACTTGAGCAATATTTATAAGATTCTCACTATTAAAATGTGNATTTTGGAGCTGTTTATTTCCAGAGGTAATCAGTAAATATTATAAGCTGAAGCCTTACATTGGCTTAGAAAGNCTAAAACAGTTTTATTTTGTGCTCACATCTTGATTTTACTTGATTTTAGCCAGTACTTCATTTTTNAGTGGTGCGGATATTTTTGTATACATGTAAACTTTTTATGTATTGGCTTTCATATTTTGTGAGTCAACTAACCGAAAGATATAAGCATTCAGAACAGTGTATAGTTTGCTAATATTCCTGTTTGAAAGAGGAGTGTTTTAAAAATCGGCTCCTCTTGACACAAATTTTACTACAATTTCCCAGGTTAGTTTGCATTTCATCTATTATCTAAGGACTAATTAATACACTTTTAATTTTATCTTTCCATATTTTG
>LZPO01087442.1:4829-26935 GCA_001675575.1 Neotoma lepida | reverse complement strand
GATGATTATGTGTGTGTGTGTGTGTGTGTGTGTGTATTTGCACTCATGTGCACGCATGTGTGGAAGTCAGAAAACAACCTCTTGGGTCAGTCCTCATCTCCCACGTTGCTTGAGAGTGAATCTCTTTGCTATCTGTGGTAGCTGGCCCATGGTCTTCCAGGGATTCTCCTGTCCTGCCTCCCACCAATCTCAGGAGGACTGGGATTACAAGACTGCACACACTATCACACTCAGCTTTATGAGGGTACACACTGAGCTGTGTCTTTAGCCCTACAATGGGAAATTTTAATTTTATCTTCAAGGCAATAGAGATTCTTAGTATTTTAGAGGTGAGTAATTGCTGCAAGCCACAAAAATATATAAAGCAGGATTTCAGCTGATTTATTTATTTATTTTTGGTTTTTCGAGACAGGGTTTCTCTGTGTAGCTTTGGCACCTTTCCTGGAATTCACTCGGTAGCCCAGGCTGGCCTCGAACTCACAGAGATCCGCCTGCCTCTGCCTCTTGAGTGCTGGGATTAAAGGCGTGCACCACCACTGCCCAGCTGATTTCAGCTGATTATGACAAAGCTAATCACCTGGAAGAAGCCAAGGACCTTCCAGAGGTCAAACTGAGGCTCAAGGAGTCTTGGTGATATTGGCTTTTGAATATTAGCCGTTTCCTACTATGAATTTCTTGTGTGCTATTGTAGCTTTTCCATCATTTGCTGGATACCATTTCCCTTCTAGTATAGGAATATCAGAGATACTTCTGTACTCTCTAAGAATAGACTTAAGCATCCAAGGTCAAACGAAACAACATCTGTTTCCTAGGTCAGGTGGATAGCTTTATCTCTTGTGCAGTTTTAGCTGAGACCCTTATACTATCTTATGAACTTTATAGACTCCTAACTTCTTACCTAACNACTTCTAGGAATGTAGATTGAGCACATACATTCCCTCTTTGATATGCTAACTGATAATAGCCCTCAGCTGACCTCCTCCTTTAACCACTCCATTTTCAGATTGTAAAAGAAAGCCTGGCAATCACTGCCTCAGGAAACTCTTACCTGCCTTTATGATCCCATAAGAATTCAAGCCTGGTGACCTTGGCTTGGCTAGAGCACTGCTATTGAATGAATACATCTAACTGTAAATCTCAGAGATGGGGGAAGGAATTTTGAGGATTGAGACTTGTAGAGGATTTTTGAGGATTTTTACTGGANAACTATATGGGTAAGAACTGGAGAGGAATGAACTAAGTTGGGGAGAACTAGATTGCAGGGGCAGAAGAGAGTATTAGAGGAATGAGATGGAAGGTGTAGGANAGCCAGATGGGGAAGAACAAGATGAGGAAGAAGGAGATGGGAGAGGAGCTAGATGGGAAGGAACTAGATGGATAAGAACCTAGATGGGGTATGAGAGCAGTCTAGAAGCTGTATAGAGAGTAGGAACCTACCAGAAGAATAAAGTGTATGGACTAAAGATTTTTGTGTACATANATTCATTTCATATCATCAAAGAATAGATTGTCAGCTGATTGTAGATTCTTCCTGGACCCTGGGAGGGGACTATCGAGGAGCTGGACCCCCTAGTCTCTGATAAGTAATTTTCCTTTTATCATTCTTTGGACTATACCCTGAAGGAGTTGTATGGCTACTTTTTGCCATCAGTTTCCACCCTAGTCCCACCCCTGATCATGTGCAGCCCAGTTAGTTTGCACCATCATACCCTTCCTGTATCCATTATCANGTAGCAGTTGGTTTCCGTCCAAGCCCATCACCTCCTTTTATTCTTTTAATTTTTTTGAAAATAAATAATGCTTTCTTTTAAATAATTTAAATCACTTTGTTGAATGTTACTTGACTTGAAATAATAAAATCTTTCAAAAAGGAGCTGCTGGGTGGCTGCCTAATTACATTTGTTCTCTATGTAAATTGATCCCTCCACTCTGGTGCTGTCCATTTAATATTTCAAATTCATACATCAGCAATGCAACTAATTTATATGTTTTATGGACTTTGAGTTGCTCACAATTAGAAACATTTCATATGCATACATTAGAATTTTAATATTTTTCTAGCTTTTTCCTTTCTAATTCCATGTGTGGGATATTGTTAAAAAATGTGTGTTTGTGGACCCATGTTCTGGTAGTGTACCTATAGTTTCTGTGCATGCTGTTACTCACTTAAAATTCTCAAGGGAGCATTTTCTTAATTTGTTACTACCAGCAGTTATTCTACTGACTGGTCTGTTTGTTATACATTATTAAATCTTTTAAAAATACAAACATTGTAAGAGCAAGGACATTTTTGTTGTTCCTGATTTTGTTCCCAGCGTCTAGAATAAGTCTGGCACATTGTAGGTGCTCAACAAACATTAGCTTATTCAGTAAATAAATGACTAAAGTATTCACATGGATACAGTATATACAGTTTTTGATGGCTGCTCCATGTTCTCTAATAAAGCTGTGCCGAGGCGTAGTTAAGTGTTTATCTGCTGTTGACATTTATGTGACCTCCATGTTCTAAGGGACAAAAATCTTGGCCACTAGATTTGAGCCTTCCTTCAGAACAGTTTCCAGTTGTACACTGTATTAGTGGAAGCATAAGGATTAAGCATTGTCTTTATAAACTTGTATAGATGGAACCTGAAATGTCATGTGCCCCACCCCCTGCTCATGTGTTTGGATGCTGGGTTCCCAGCTGGAGCCGCTGTGTTAGGAGGCTGTGATGTTTTTGGGAGTAGGCCTGGCTGGCAGAGGAGGGTCATTATGAACAGACCCGGAAGCTTAGCCTGGCCCTTCTTTGATCTTTTCTCTCTGCTTCCTCTTCAGGTGACATTGCTGGTGTTGCTCCCACTGCCATTCAGTGCTGCCCCTATTACCACGCCTTTGCCACTGTGGACTGAAAGCCTATGAAGCCGTGAGCCAAAAGCAAGTCTTTCTCCCTTCAGTTGCTTCTGTNATAATGTTTTGTATTTTGTCATAATGATGCACAAAGAAACTAAAACACAGTTTAATATATTTTGACTATACAGCCCCTTAGAACATCCACAAAAGTTTTATATTCCCACAAACAATGAACCAAAGAGTTTCTGACTACATCCTTGGCTTTCAGAATGATACTTCAGCTCTTTTGCTTTTGTAATTCAAAAGAACTTCATTTTATCATTGCTATTATATAGTATGCTGGTTAGTTTTTTCTAATCATAGCTGGGAGGAGGGACTCTCAACTGAAGAGCTGCTTTTATCAGATTGGCCTGTAGGCAAGCCTGTGTTGCATTCTCTTGAATTACAATTGATGTGAGTAGATTCAGTCCACCTCTGGGCAGGTAATCNTTGGTTGTATAAAAAAGCAGGCTGATACTCAGTTCTAATTGGATGTCTCACCCCTCCCATCAAAGCTCAGAAGGCAGAAAGATTATAAAAGGCAGAGGTGATGGATGACACCAGGAGAACACTGTTTTCCAGACNCAGCAGGAAAGAAGCACATATGAACTCACAGAGACTGTGGCAGCATGCACAGGACCTATAGATTCAAACCAAACAGGGTCCCACCACTGAGAGGAAGTGAACATGTGATTCCACTCCTAACCAAGACGCTATTTGCAAGTGATACCTACTGGCAAAGAGGAAAACAGGTTTCTCCATCAGAGTCACTGCATATATCAACCACACTCCAGGGCAGGCCCCATGCCCAGTAGAAGTTGGCTAACATCAAAGAGATTCCATGGTATTTTTTGTGGGCTTTTTGTCCTGGCATTTTTTGTTTGTTTTGATTTTCATTAAAAAATTTTTTTGAGAGAAGTGGGGACATGAAGTTGGGTGGATAGGGATGTGGGGAGAATTGGGGTTGGGGGAGGGGAAAACATGATCAAAATGTATTGTATGAAAAACAATTTTACATAATAAAAAAGAAATTTAGATTGGAAATCCTTAGAAAATGTTTATCTAGGCAAGCCTATTTTATCATAAATTTACTAGTAGATAATTTACATGCATTTTGAGTTTTAAAGCTAATGTCTCTAGAGAGAGAGAGAGAGAGAGAGAGAGAGAGAGAGAGAAGGGCAGGGAAGAGAAGAGAAGAGAAGAGAAGAGAAGAGAAGAGAAGAGAAGAGAAGAGAAGAGAAGAGAAGAGAAGAGAAGAGAAGAGAAGAGAAGAAGGCAGGCTTAGCGAGCTAAAGAGAGCAAGACAGTAAGCTCCCTTCATGGCTTCTGCTTCAATTCCTGCCTCCAGGTTCCTGCCCTGANTTCCCTTCATGACAGAATGCAGCTGTAAGTGGAAATAAACACTTTCTTCCTCAGATCGCTTTTGGTTATGGTGTTTATCAAGCAATAGAAGCCTAACCAAGACAATTAGTCAAAGCACCTCTAATGGCTTTGATAAGAACTTGCAAATTTTAGCATTGAAGAGTTGTTGACATTATTTCACAGTCTGATGTTTGTATTACTTCTGGACAGCTTTCCTCTCCTCAGGGACTTGAGTTGTAAATATTTTAGTCTATTATGTTGTAGTAGTATACATCTTGGTTACAAACGAGAGAGGCTGGGAAGAGGAGGAGCATCTGTGTGTGCAGAATGACAGTGAGCTGGATATATATGCAGAGAAAGGAGAACAAATGTGGGCATTTTATGGTCATGTCCATATTTCTGTCTTTGTTTGCCTGGCTAGAACTCATTCATGCCTCACACTGAGGTGCAGAGGTAGAGGCTCCTTGGGTAACCTCTAGACGCATGCATTGTGTTTTTAGGAAGATTCTAAAAATATCTTTCACTTTCTTGATAAGTAAAGACTATAGGGTACTCATCAGTAGGCGTGATGTGTCCAATTCTGATCAAATGGTCTACATCTTCCAGTTCCTATGGCAACAGCCAGAACTTGGCTAGTACTATTCGTAAAGTTAAGACAAATAAACAGAATCAGCACCAGTCTTATCAGAGATGTGCGTGCTTGTCCTGCAACAGAGGAGAAGCAGTATTCATTCACCCACCTTTAGAGTTCTCCTTGGTGTTTGGGAACAGTTCCAACTTGGATAATTGCATTCTGCTGATCTAAAATCCCCCTGTAGCTTCCTTCAGATGAGCTGCCTTCATTTCCCTCTNTACACTTCGCAGCACAGTGTTACTGACACCCACTGATTGCTCCATTCCACAGAAGAGCTGGCTACATTTCACCACCAGGAAGGTGATCCCAGGGTAAATATACGGACTCTGCAGCCTCCTTGGTCCTTTAAGCAGAGAAACACACACCTGATGGATTAGTAAAATTCCTGACTTGAAACTCTAGCTAGTGAAGGAAGTTTCTGTTATGCTATAAATTTAGCTCTAGGAATTTAAAAAATAAGAAATCTTGCTAAGAAGATACAGTCTTTTTTCACTCAACAAATAATACCACATATACTGCTAAATATGAGATATGATGATAAGCTCTGAAGTGATAAGGATATACTATAACATCCCCACAGCGATATGNTAGGCCCATTTCAAAGATCTTCTCATAGGCTTCAGTAAATTAACATGGAGGTCCTTCTTTTGTCTTTCTGGGATGTTTGCTTTTTGAAGTAGTCTACATCTTCTGCAGTTAACAGCTCTGTTTGCTAAAACACAGAGAAATGATATTGATTTTTTTGCCCCCAAATAAACAATGCATGGTGGTTGCTTATTCTCTTAAAAACTGAAAGTCAGTGTACAATTAAAAAGCCGTTTCACAAAGTATCCAAATAAAGTAAAAAGAACGAATTTGCTTTAGCAAAGAAGTTGCCTATGATAGACTTCAATGGATTTGTATGGAACATGCACAAAACAGTCCAGAGTCAGAATGCACACTCACAAGAACTCCTTTTAGTGGGGGGTGAGTAGAGGAAATCTCTATGNGGACAAAAATGAAAGCCCTGTGGCACCCTCAAAAGAGTTTTATAGCTTTTAATTCTGCCAAGCCACTGATAATATGAAAGATGTGCAGTACTGTAATGATCTGGCTAGAGATGTGATTGTGTCTATCTAATCAAATACAATAATAGCTGTTAGATGACAGAAAGATTGAACCATCTTTAGGGGTCGGATAGAAGCCTAGAGTGACCTCACTTCGCACCCCGCTTGTTTGCTTGTTTTCCTGGTCTTGGATCAGTCCCGCTTTGCTAACCACGCGAAAATGTGTATAGTAATACTGCCTTTTGCTTTGTACCAGCAGCCTCCCCAGAGACCGTGCTTGGTTTACTTGGGCTCTGGGGATTAAGCCTGGGTAGGCTTCCCTTCTATTTGAAATGTATGCTATTGATACCAGTGCTTAGAGAGAATCAGCCTCTGCAATGAACAGACCATGCCTGGCTCCGGAAAGTCTACATTGCATAGCGGGATGTATAGGCTGGGTGGACAGGGGCCAACACAGGCTTTTGCTCTGGAAAGCAAGTACTAGGTAATGAGTTAAAGAGTATTTTCCTGGCCTNATCCTTAATACGCCGTCTATTTCTATGGACTCTGCAAATAGACTTGGGCCACTTTCTGGAGTGGCCATCCACTGTCATCTCATAGGTGGTAGTGGAGCTACTGTATAAATGTTTCCTGTCTGCCATGCGGTACTGTCTTTAAAATAAGCGTGCCCCTCCCCTTGCTCATTTACAAGCAGTTGGAATCAATTTTCGTGGACTTCTTCCAACCAGGACTGTATCCAAACTGTTTAGGGTTTTTTTGAACCTTCCATTCTATATTTACTGTATTTAATGAAAAGCCTGGATCCCCCAGCGCTGAGCAGTGAACCCATGGTGGTCTTTCAAAGCCTCACTGAGTCTCGTTGCATTTACAGAAAGAGACAAACTATGCGGGGGCTGTCGCTGTTAAGCGAGCTGCTCCTTGCCCCTCTGCATTTAGGCTGTCCCTGGTATCTTCCTGCCACTGACTATGCATTTCCATTGTCTGTGGCTCCTGATCCAGGGAGGAACACAGCTCTCCTGAAGGCAGCTCTGCCTCGTGGCTGCTGCATAAAGTGCAGAACCCTTTTGTGTACTTAGCTGTGTGCTAAGCCAACCCAGGTTAATGGTCTTCTGCTTGGACTTCTGGGAAAAACACTCTCAAATTGTCCCATGCAAAGGGACATTTCAGTGCTCAGTTTTATTCCACGAGATTAAAAGTGAAACATGTAACCACAAAGCTGGTTTATGTCATCCCCCTGTCGGAGTCAGCAGTCACGCCAAAAATTAGATATTTGATAGGTCTGTGAGAGAAACAGATGCCGAGGGATGCCATTCCCACAATTTAGACTCCTTCTTATCTTTAAGTGAGAAAGAACATTCCAGATGAAGAAAATCTATTTTATTGGCTTTAAAATATAGCAAAGAAAATGCAGAAATAAAAAAAAGGTAATTTAAAACTGATGTCATTCTTGGGAACTTATAAACTTGAAATTGGTGTTTCTAACAGCAAAAAAAAAAAAGTCATTTAAGACAAGCTTAGTTGTTATGTTCATTTATGTACATTTTTACCTCAGCTATGGTGCTATAATTAAGAGAAAATATCCACGAGATACACTCCCATGTAGAATGTAAATGCGCGAAAGGAAATACAAGAGAAATCCATAAACCTCCAAAAGGCTAAAACGTTTACAAAGTATTCTCTCAGCCTTTTTTTTTTTTCTCTCTTTGGGGGAAGCATTTTGTGTTCCATTCTTTTTATTTAATTCTGCCAGCTGTCTGCTAAACAAATCTAGCCAGGTGGGGCTTACAACCCATGACTAAAACACCTACCAGTGCAGCTGTCCAGCTTGCCCGGAGGAAGAATCCAGACAAATGGCAGGAACGAAGAGATGGTTTTGTTTTCAAGAAAGTGACTACTGTACCTTCTCTGGCTTCAGTTTTTGTCTGTCTGCCCAAGTTAGCTCAGACTTCCTAAGGTTTTACGGTGAGATAGAGAAATAATACCACTTTTTNAAGATAGTGTATTTTTGTTATCGTCTAGCCTAATTTATCATAATTTNCCTTTAAATAAGGGTTTTATTTTATGTTCCATCCTGGCAGTGAGCTGTGTGGGTTCTGTTGTTGTTGCTGTTTTTTGAGTTGCTGATTGCCCCCTCCCCCCCCCACGGGCACATGTTATTAATAAATTGTGACTGAACTTTGTTTCTTAATATCACGTANTTAAGTACGTAGCTATTTAGAGGTGAAGGTTGGCATGGCTCACCCGCCAGCAGAGGAACAGAACAGGCCTCTTTGCACTGCATCATCGGCCGACCTCAACTGTGAATTTCTAGTCAGCAAATGGGCGCTTCATTTGGTGCATTTGAGCAGAGGAAGGGAAGAGGCAGGCTAAAAATGTTCACGTCGCCATCTGATCTGCAGTTCTATTGATGACAGATCAATGCATACACTGCTCAGTGACTTCCTCATTTATCTGACATTTATCAATTCAGTGGATCTAAAANTGTTTGACAAACCTGCCTAAAATCCTATTATTATAGCTAGAAAATGCTGTAAGAATTACAGCTAGTCTCAGCNTTTGGTTCCTGCAGCAGTTGGAGAGATGGGAAGCTCACAGGCAGCTTTAGGACTGGGCACTGAATGTAGCCAGACCCGAAACTCTCCACAGGGAAGTACCCGGGATGTCCATGCACTGACACCCTTCAGAGAAGCAGCTGCTTGACACACAGGGACACACTAAGNCCATCCCGGGCTGTGATTTGCATCCACGTTTACAAGAGANTAGGACTGACTGGAATAATAAGGAGTTTCTAAGCAAGAACGCAAGGCATTGCGTAACTGTGGAGGGTATTTGCTTAAATCTAAGTAGCTCAGGAGAAGCCTTAGAAGTAGATCCACACTTCAGCTGTCTCATTCTGCCCTTTGCAGGGACNCAAGGAGGCAGTGCCCATGATCTGGGCTGGTAAAGACCAAGACCAAAAATGGGAGATATTCAGAAGGGGCAGCAAGGCCATATTNCCACCTTTGTTTCTCTTGTCCAGGGGTGAAAATGACCCGAGTTGCATAGGCCAAAGGAAAGAAGGCAAATTTTTCATAAGAAATTGAACCAACCCTCGTATTTATTATTATTTAGTGAAGAGGAGTAATGGGATCTTTGGCAAACTCTNTATAGATATATATATAAAGTATATATGTATATATTTGCATAACAAAAGCATTCCACAAAAGAGTAATAACATTACTCAGGTCTTAGCGCATTTACAGATGCATTTAGGCACTAGGAAAGGCCTATTGCACAAAGACACTAACCCCTCTGGTTAAAGGAAGTCAAACCTTCCTCCTGCTCCCTAAAGCCCAGGCCAGGTGCAACATGGACTAGTAGCCACNTTTGTTTCAATTCTGTGCTTCCTTTGGGAATTTNGGCCTAACTCCGGACAGAGGTGAGCAGCAAACATTGCTATGGTAGTAACTGTGGTTAATCAGGAATAAGCACCGACACACATCTCTCAGTTATTACAAACAGAGCATCGTTTGTCCTCNGTCTCGGACCCTGATAAGAAGAGAGGCTCTGTTTAAAACACAGGAACCCCCAAGCCGTGTAAGTCAGATGTGCTGCTGTGCACAAAAATATTAGGAAGGAAATTACGTAATATTTCCTTCCTCTTCTTTCTTTCATTATGCATGCATCTGAATCTGTTTACATTTAAATTCTCTTTAAATAAATCTTTAAATGTGGGNAAGAGCTGTTCCATAANGGAGTGCAGACAAGCAAATCCTTAATACATGTACTTTTTTAAAATATTTTCTCCATTTATAGATTGATGAGTGGAGAAACAAAGGAATAAATAATCGGCACTTGTAGAAATACAAATCACTCTGTTAGACAGACATCTTTCAAATCTTAACTTCGAGCCACGTGGTCNGCATAAACCACTGTTCTGAGATGGAAAGTTGTCCCCAAGGTCACCTCCTCTGACAAAATCGTGCACAGTGGTAATGGTTGGGGACAAAAGAAGTTTGCAATCAACAGGATGATTTGCTTTCCACACTCCAGAGATGGCAAGTTCCTTTGTACACAGTGATTTCATGAAGCCAATGCCCTTGAAACAGTTCATCTGCAGTGTAGACGCTAACTTGTCCTTTATGTCTACACTGCACAGTGGTGAAGTAGCTTTCCTNGTTTTGTGTCTTCTTCACCTTCCCAGGCTGTTCTCTTCCTAGACCCTATACTTTNTGAAAGTTAGTTACCCCTTNCAAGTTTTCTATCANGTTCTTGACAGTTTCCTCACTTCCAATNTTTGGGATCATTCACTGGACTTGAGTATTTAACCTTTAAATGATTTATCTTTGAAAAAACAGCAATGAATCTCTCCTACATCTTAAGAATNTTTTTAACATAAAAATAATGGTGGCCTTTAGAGATGGCTCAGTGAGCAAAGTACTTGCTACAAAATATGAGGGCTCAGGTTCACCTACCCAGAACCTTTGTAAAGCCAGGCATGTNGTCCATCTGTAATCAGTGAGTGANGTAGGAGGTGGGACACAGGAGAATTCCCGGGACCTCATGGGACTCTTAGCCATTATTCAGCAGTGAAACAACAAAGTGAGCCTGCTCCAGAAAAGGTAAAGGAGAAGACCAACACCCGAGGTTGTCCCCTGATGTCCCCTTTACACACACACACACACCACACACAACATACACACACACACCACATACACAACATACACACACAACACACACACCATCCACACACAACACATACACACACAACACACACAACACACACACCATCCACACACAACACACACACACACACACACACACACACACCATCTTATAATGATGCAATCTGAACATATGCATCCTGTTAATGCCATATAAAATAGAAATGTCCAAATTCTCTCTTTGCTCTTGTACTAAAGGAACATATGACAGCAGAATCTTGCAGCTCTTTTATCTGCACACACTGATTTTGGCATCTTTTGGATTTTAGCTCAGCATACTAACAGTGTGTTTCTGTATCATGCAGGTAGAAGTGAGAATCAGAGGCTCATTTAACAGTGTGAATTTTCCCAATGTATCACAATTAAAAAGACACCTGTGCTTCCTAACCTTCTGCAGATCTATTCTGAATGTGTAGTGTTTGAATAGACTGAACTTTTATATTTTATTCTATTTTTCTTTTCACCTCCCCTTTTCTTTCCTTTTTTGCCCCTCTCCTTCCCTCTTTCTTTTCCTTTTTCTGTTTTCTTGTAGGGTTTGTGCTTTTTCCAGTGTTTTGATTTTGGCCCTCTTTCACTGTCTTCCATTATACTTCTCTTNCTCTTTTTGAATTTTAAAAATATGTCTTTAGTTTATAGTTTTCTTAGTATCATAGAAATTCCAAACAAAAATATTATCATTTATTTGCTACGGCCCAACAAGGGGCATTTTATTGCATAGACATGATGCATAATGAATCCCCTTTCTTTTGAACATGTTTCCAGTTTCATAATAACAATTACTATTATTTAAAAAATCCATAAGGCTCTCCAGTCATACTATTTTGTTTAAGCACTTGCCCTTATGTACAGCTCTGCCTTCATCCAGTAACTGCCTGGCCAGGCAGCGTGGAGGCAGGCCCTCTCTGGTCTCATGTCATACTGTTTACAAGGCAGCCCTGTATAGCTCTGCTTAGATCCTGTTACATTTCTACTTAGATCTTTATTTTTTTATTTTTTATATTTTGGCATAATGGAATTTAATGAGAAGGAAGGTGTGCTTTTAGTTTACATTTTCAGAAGGACTTATGGTTCAACAGGATGTGTAAAACCACATTTACCCCCGAATATGCAAAGGCCCCATTCACAGAAGGAGTAACATGTCCCACCTGAATCATAACTGAAGATATCTCTTAAAAAGCTTTGAAGATGTCATATATTAAAATGTATTTTTCTGAAGTCAGCAAGCTCCCTACCTTTGGTTGACGTCCACCGTAAGTTTGGTAACAAGTCTGGTGTGTTGATCCTTTGTAAATCCCACTGCTGTGCCCCAGCAAGGGTGGGGCTGTGTCCTGAGACATCTGGGGACCAGAGGGGCTGGCAGGGACCACAGAGCTTTCCATTGAAGTGAGTGCTTACAGCCAGTGCGAGAACATTCGACCTGAGGCAACTACTTCCACATATCAACGCCTTGTCAGTGGATGTTTGAAAGACTCAACACAGGAGAGGAGTACCCACTGTAGAGAGAGGCAGCCTTCCTTGATTTTACCATCTCTGTGATATGAAAAAAAGAGTAGAAGCCCAGGAGGGGAAGACTGTAGTAACAAAGCAAATGAAGTACCATGGTACAGCGCTGGGTGGCTTAGTTACTGGTAATTTACAATACAACAGATTTCGATACATTCAGAGCACACATGATTCTTTCACTCTAAGAGAATTTAGTCTGTGGGTGAGTGGTTCTGGACCCACCATCATNGCACATCCGTGATTCTTNGGAAGGTGTGTCACAAATAATTTGTGGTTAATAATTATTTCAAGTGACTTCTTTAACAATGAATCAGGGCAGAGGACTCAAGGTTATCCTTGTCACGGTGGTGATTCTTTCTCATTGGCTGCTGTTCCCAAGCTATTTGTGAGTGAATGAGATGGTAGGAGAGCCAANTTCCTGGGGATTGTGNAAAGCCTTAAACATTTACAGAACTGTGTCCCACGTGTGAATATCAGTTACCATGTGTTTTACAGTAGGAACAAAAGCCAAAGGATGAAAGCCATTGCTTGAGGATTTAATTGTTAAAATGTTTATTTGTTCATACATGGCTTCATTATAACACTTATATAATAATGAAACGGTATGATTTTGTTAATCACCCAATAATAGTGACAGATGAAGTCTCCAAAGGTGTGCAGTTGCTTTTCTTATGGACAGAGCATCAGTCACATACCTAGAATAGCTGGCAAACATGCATTCTCTGGTTATTTCAATTTTGACTCAGANGACAGAGTGCTGTGATGACTGGGTGGAATTTGTGACTGGAAACTGTGCCTGGGGCCCCAGGAAGAGTTGGTATATGAAAGACGTGCTGCAAAGGAAGTGCTTATTAAAGTGGGTCCCAAAAGAGACTTGGAGTAGGCAGTTCTTAGTGGGCTTTGTTTTCTTAACTTACTGTGCTTCAGTCTTGGTGGATGTGTCCAGGACCTAGAGAAATTGTGTTGTGACATCACATCATGTATGCATTATCTTACATGCATCTGCTTTTCTAGAAGTAACTCCACAGAGACAAGACTGTCTTGCTTGTAGTTATGTTGACAGTAGCTGTACTACCTACAGCGGGACCTGCTGTGTAATGGAAGGACAGTACCAATTGCTGAATAACAAAAACGCCTTCCCTCCGACACATCAGTCTCATATTGCCGCCATCTCACCCCTGTGTGGAAGGCTTTTTTGTTTTTTTTCTTCTCACTAACAGAGCAGTTCAAAGTAGATCAATGGATGTGAGGTATTGCCTTTTATTTTCCTAAGGAGGAAAGGAGAGAAAAATCAAACATCGTTTTCACTAGCTAACACGATATATTTCTGGTTTCTTGACGTTACTTGGCAAAGGGAAAGCCCAGGTTGAATTGTTTAGAAAGATAAAGGACCCAGTCTCATGTTTTGAAGACTGGGCTTTTATAAGTGGTTTCAAAGTTGATTGGGCACGTAAAGTCTAATGAAGACAGATCCTGGGAGAACTAAGAAATTCTATCTGATGAGAAGCCTAGTGTGAACACACCACACCATAACCATGTGAAAACAATAGCCTGTATTGGCAACAAAAGTGTCTGAATAACGAGAGAGGTNCCAATGTCCTTGAAGGTCCAATTTGGTAAACATCATACAGTGCTGACTCATCAGGACTGAAATCCAATAATGAATCACCAGTGTGAGCTAACTGGAGAGCTGGAATTCCCATTGCAGAGCGAGCTATAGCATCAGCCAGGACTCAAACAGGTCGCTGAAAGGTGCATTTCATCAGCAAGTGATTTAATTCATATCACAGCGACTTTACCCCAAGTGAGTGGCAACCGGCTACTTTGGAAAGCCAACTGCTCGGGGAAATGAGTTATGGTATTTATTCTCCCATTAAAAGGTAATAATCTGTAATCCTGGGCATTTTAAAAGTTGTTTCCTCAAATTCTACAGCAAACAATGTAAAAAATGCCTGATATCTTTGTATCTTAATCATACTCAGTAATGAAGCCCTTCAGATAATTGGTACTGCTTCTTAGTAGGCCAAACTTTCTTTCAAGTTACAAATACTCACAAAAGGTTTACATTCGAAGGGACTGCTTTGGAGATGGGCAGATTTAGTTTGTAAGTACAAAGTGAACATGCAAATTGCCTTATCTTGTGGGATTCACAAACAACCATCATTCAGATTGATTTAATACATGTCTTTTTATCTCTAAAAGTGTTAATTAGAAAATAGGGACAGTTCTCTGAACACTTAAGAGTAATAAATAGATCAAAACAGCATCCATGCTTCTGTGATGGGACATCTGAAGGCTTTGTAAAGGGATTAATACAATTGTCAAAAAGCCCACAGTATACATATTTAATGGTGCTACCAGGCTACAGTTACATTTTTACAACTTCATTGCTAAGCTTTCCCATATTTCCTGTGCTCAGGAAACTGACACTTGGTACAACTTTTGATACATATTTGAAGTTCCCATCTTATTTTAATTTTTCTGCAATGCGACTCCAAACACGTGCTTGGAGAAGATTTTAAAACAAGCTAATGAAAGAATAACAATAATTCAGGGAAAAAATGGGCTGCTTCATGGAATAAACTACTACAAAAATTGAATTAATGTATTTCCATCTGATGGGAAGACACAAGCCTATTTTCTGAGAGTTTGTCCTCACTTTGAAATTTATCCACAAAGTGACAAGCATGGCTACCAAAGAGTCCACTCTGCTGCCACCACTTGGGTTGGTGACAGAAGACAACTGATGTTATGTATGTGCTCTGGTTTGTCTGTAAAATGGATATAATTGTGGTATCTTTTTCACTGGGTCTCATGGTGAGGATTGAATAAGATCAGGGTGAACAGTAAGGTTCTGAAGTTATAATCATTGAGTGGTGGCTTATAAACTCATGATGATTTTCAACAGCTCAACTACATGGCCACCTTACACTCACCACAGAAGCCTGAGTGGAATACCTCTTCACATGTGTAAGAGGGACCAGACAAGCAACCCAGTCTCTGAGGACATGACTTGCCCTGCTTTTCAGTAGAACTTAAGAGGCCAAGACACCCCTCTAGGCAGCTGACTTTCTAATGCCCCCATTTGTATGTGTGCTTTNAAATACATATTTCTATTTTTTTAAAAATAAAATTTAGTGTATAAAAGCTCTTATTTATAGCATTCCACACAGATGTATGTATATTGCTGCTCATACTCAGCTCTCCATTACCTTTCCCTCTTCTCTCTCTTCCTCTGGTCTCTCCTTCATCACAAATCATCTTCCTTCTACTTTTGTATCTCAAAAGAATGTTCTACACCATGCAATCCTACATGCNACCCTTGTACAAGGGCCACGCAAACCTTTTCTGCACTCTTTCAACTTTACTTTGTGTGCTGCTAAAGTGAGCACTCTTCAAGTGTCATACTGTTTTGCCTTTATAAAATGTTTTGCTTGAACTAAAAGTATATACAGATGACAGAATCTTAAAAATGTATAAAACACTGTATAAAGAAAACATCCCTCTCTACTCTCTGAAGTTCCTTCTTTGTGAGGAACTGCTGTTGCTGGTCCTTTCAGGGATTGACTTAGCATCCAGATTTCGCCCTTTCTTTCCTTTTCACTTTTCTCTGTGACCCCTTTTGGTTCTTCAAACCGTTTTCTTTTTCTGACCACATTTGCTAAGCCTCCCTCTTCACATCCTTGCTTTTGAACCCAAAAATTTCACTCCCCAAGCTTTGGGCTTTCCAGGTCACCTCCTCAGTGCTCACTATCAAATGGCCTCTGCCTCTCTCTCTCTCTCTCTCTCTCTCTCTCTCTCTCTTCATTTCTTCAGGCAGACACCCACCTGCTCCCGAGGAACACTCAACTTCCTCTTCTTGAGATTCATTTTCATTAACTGCTTTCTCTACTTTCCCTCGAAGATAATGACCCTATAAGGGAAAATTATGAAGTGCTAGTGGTTGGAAGCCACTGAGAGTTTTTCAAAGTTTACTCTCAACTCTGTTTTTATTTATTTCAAGTATGATGAGCTAGTTTGACACATGGGTTGGCTGGGCAAAGTATCACATGCCCATGCACATGTCATCTATTGACTTCTTCACTAATCTCATACTTTCTTATGAAAATCTCAAGGCAACCATCTCCCTCCTCTTACGGATGAGGGGACATACCTACAGGATTGAGTCGTTTGTCCAAAGTCCCACACTTCTAAGAGGCAGAGACAGAATGTAAAATTAGCTTTATAGCAGATCTGGCCACTGTGCTCTGTAGCCTCTCCTGACCTTCCATCCCTCGGCTGATTTTCATTGACTCAAATACGATGCCATCCCTGGATTATGTTCTTTGCTAACTTACTATGCATGTTGAAGTGTCCCAGATCTTCCTTTTCGGGCATTCCTCTCCCTTTTCACATGTCTCTGTTCTATGCATTGCTGATCAGTTACACATTAGAAAGAGCTGATGGAGACCCAGAGAGAAACACTTGTTAGGGTTTACAAGATGGCAGCAGCAGAAAGGGCAAAGACATACAAGCTTCGGACTGTGGCATCCTCCCTGCCCTGCCCTCCTCCGAGAAGCATCAACTTTAAATAAGTTCTTGTCCAAGACACCATGTTCATAACCCTTTATCCAGCTCCTCCTTTCCCCCGGGAGGCGGGGAATCCCATAATTTCACCAGTGACTTTTTTGTTTATAGATGTTTTTATTTCCATTACTAAGAGACACTAACAGAAACACTCTGGACCTGGCTGTTTTTGTTTTTCCCCTCCTCAACCANCTCTCTCTCACCTCAGTAAAATTCTACCAGAGTTGTTCCCCACTGCAACCACATTTTGCCCACCCCCAGTTTCACAGCAGCAGCTCCTGAAGGGTCCAGCGTCTTCAGATACCAGAGACGGCTCTGATTCTAGGCAGATGTCTAGCATCTCCACTCAGTGCCTCACACTAAGAAATTAGTCCCTTGCGGCTCTTTTAACCCTGAAATTTATTTCCCAGTTTCTGCCCCTCCTTTCCTCTCTGTCCCAGAATCAGTTCTTTGGAGTCTGTCTGGAATCCCGTACTTTAGATCCTGCCTAGTTACTAGCACCGTCCATCAGCCTGTGAGATCCAATCTCTGCCTTCCAGCCTCATGACTGCAGTTCTCCTGACCCTTGATTGGTGGACTTGCCTGTGCTTGAGGAGCCTCTGATGCCTTTTTCATCTTTCAGTATCACTTGCTCTTGTTCCCCTGGAGGGATGCTTAAATCTGAAGCAAGGCAAAGGCCTCTCTGAATTTTCCCAATGTTTTGTTATTTCAGGGAACCTCGTGCCAGCACAAATAGGTTGTTCTCATGGGAGGCAGAACTCCAGCGTNTTCCAGAAAGTGCACGCCAGTGTGGTTAACTGCACTGTACTCAGGCCTATGGTGCGTGATTTCATATGTAGTCTCTGCAGCAGCAAATACCTGAGATCACTCATACACTGCCACCTACCCCCTTCCATCACCTCCGCTGACAGCTCAGGACACATTCTCTTCCTAGGTGGTTGGTGCTGCTTCTTGACACCTTCCCCTGTTTGCTATCTCTCATTTTGATTTTCATTAATTCCACAGTTTCATCTCCATATTAATATGGTCCTTAGTGATACACATACATTTACAAGTCCTCTGGAACCACTTTATATATAGATGCCCCACCTGGGGGTCATGCATTTTAGCCCACCCTAAAACAATAGATCATTTATGTATTACTGTTACAAATAGAATGATCATTATTTCAGTTAAAATTAAAATTTGGGAGTCATAATTGATTTAACCTGCTTCCACTTCTGATCTGATGCCAGCTTCCCTTTTGTTGGTTATACTGTGTTTTTCCTTCTTTTTCTTTTTCTTTTTTCTTTTTTTTTAGCCACCAGCACATTAACAAAGTCTTCATATCCTCTTAGTTGAAAACTACACACTTGGTCATATGGTCTTTCCCTGCTCTGGGATATTCTTGAGCTTGTCCTGACACCAGTTTTCTTTTTATTTACATCTAAAGTTATGTTTTATTTCCTTACCACCATGTGTGCTCATGCACACACCCACCCACATGTGTGAGGTCAGAGGTCAATCAGAGGGAATCAGTTCTTTGCTCAGATAACTTCAGGATATTGTGTCTGGGTACCACATTTAATGAAGCACATTGCAGAAAATGATGGCTGTATGGCAAAAGTAGAGGCATTCTGTTGTAATTTAAATGAGATAGTAATGGGTAGTTTAACTTGTAGTAGAGAAGGGTAAGCAAGGAAGTAACTGCCTCTACACATCTGTTCCACTGTCATGAGTGAAATGGTGTAAGGATTCAGTTAAGAAGTAAAGACAGGACAAATGGAACTGTTTGTTAAAAGATAATGGAAAAGAACTTTCTAGAAAGAGCTCCCCCATGAAGAACAGCAAGACTGAGCTTGAGTGATTGATTGTTTTAACAGTGCTTTCTATAAGGGAGGGAGGTTGGACTTGATAGTCACACACGCACGCGCACACACATACATACACACACACTCACACACACACATAAAAAACTCTATAAAATGTCTAAACTTTAAAAAGGAAAAAAAAATCTCTGGAGCAGTCAGGAGCAATTTCACCTTGACATGCAGATATAGCAGATATGGCTTATTAGTCAAAAGCTAGACAACTCTGGTTTAAACTAAAGTAGAAGTTGTAACAAGGTAAAGATTCCTTCTCCTTTCAGAAAACTGTGAACTGCTTGAGAACTAGTAAAAATTAGTATTTGGATGACTTTTCAGATCTCTGCTTGGGAGGTTAGTGGAAGCACATGCGCTGTGAAAGAACACGTAACCATAGAGGCCTTCAGGCTAGCTTCCCTGTGCTAAAGAATTGTCTCCAAGAAACTGCAGTTCATCTGGGAAGGAAGTATAAAGAAGGTCAAAGACANGTGAGCTGTGTGGCCATGAAACAAAGTCACGCCCATGCTGAGGAAAACTGGAATCTTATTCACTTCCTGAGAGACCATTTCTGAACATCCANAACTGACAAGGACTCATACTTACCACCTTGCATTGAAGTTCACCTGACAAGCTTGATGTTCAGTCTCCTCTCTTACCATGTCTTCTTGGCTGCCTTTACCCCATCTGCATTCTATTTCCCTTGCACACTGCTCTGACTAAACTTGTGGGTGCCAAGCCTTCTCAAGGAGCTGTCTGTCTCTGGCCCTCCATTTGTCTTCAGGTTGTCAATTGCAATTTTGATCAGAGTTGAGTTTTATTTCTCACAGCTGCACGACCAGTGGAATGATCTTCGCTGATCTTCATCGATTCTTTTACTCTACCTCCTCGGACCCCTTGTTTTTCAGCCTAACAGCTTAATGGCTACATTCCCTAACCACCTGTTTTGGCTTTAGTTCATACTTAGTTTTTTTTTTACTCCAGACTGACGTTTATGGTGCTGATGCAACATTACTAATATCAATGGAAAGATTACCCATAATCTTCCCATAAGTCATAGAAACCAGTAGAAAAAGCATGAGCAAGTGTCATTTATCACCCTGAGAAGTGGGCATGTAATTACTTGCAAGGCTGCTTTTAGTTTACAGCATAGCTTTCTATTTCTATCCTCAAACATTTTCCTTGCAAAAAGTTTTGGAGAGTTTGGCACATTTGCAAATGCCTTGTGCTGATGCTTCTGAAAAACTAAGCACATCATTTCGATGGCATTGCAACTATCTTTAGCCAGAGCGGCATGCATATTTGTGCTTCAGATCCTCTTGGCTAGAATTTTGGCCATGTTTTCATTGCCCAATAAACTACAGTGAAGGGTGACGTATATTAATAGATAGTGTTTATATAAATTAATCTCTTAAATAGTCCTTAAGAAATTATATGTTAATTGTTTTTAGTGTTATTTCTGAGGTCTGAGCATTGAACTAATCTTCTATCCATCATGTGCTTATTTAAGGAAAACACTAGATGAATTTGGTATTTCAGATTTAACTTGCACCTAAGTTAAATTTTTTTTTTTTTTTTAGGCAGAGTCTCACACAGCACATACTGGCCTTGAACTCTCTATGTAAATGAAAGCAATCTTGAATTGTTGCTCCTGCCTCAGCCTCCTGAATGCTGGGATTATAGACCTGTGCTGCCATTCTGAGCCTCTTAAAAATAGTCTGAAAGATTTTCTTTTTTAAAGTTTGGAGATTTCTAAGTTTGAAAGCAGAGGGTCATGGAGCATTCTTGTTTCATCAAGTTATTTTGATTTCATGAAAATGTCCAATCACAGCAGGACTGTTGATAGGACTTTTCAGCTTAGCTGTTCTAGGTATGACCAACAAAGTCACCGATCCCAAGATCCCAATTCTGTTCATGCTCGCTCTTCATCACAGCTAGCCACAGCTATGCAAATGTCTCTCTCTCTCTGATAGAACATTCCTGTTTCCTGACTGTCTGCTATTTCATCAGTGGAGATTCTTACACACAAAATACCCTAGTGCTATTTCCCATGCAAGGAACCATCAACAAGACAATTTGAGCCACCCTCCCAATGGTGCAACAAATAAATATATATTTTACAGAGTGACTGAAATTTATTTTTGTTAGTTAATGGTTACTTCTGTTGTTCTGTTTCCTTCCTCAAACAGCCTTTTATTCTTCTTTTTTGCATGGGNAATAATCTCCTATTAAGTAGTTATAAATAATGAAACTCCTTTGATAGAAATGAACTCAAGAGGCCTCAAGGTCACTGAGTTCTCTTGGCCTGTCTTTTCTACACCTTTCCAATATATTTGGTTTTCCCAGTTTATTCCAAGGATGGACTGAATCAACATTTAAGTAATCAACCCAGAACAGTTTGCAATCTCTAAAACTTATGGCAAATTCAGTCTCTTTCTTAACCGACTTAGCTAAAAGAGCATTTTGGTGCAGAACTCTTCCTTTTTCTCTAATTCCTATTGGACTTGGAAGAAAAGTGAACGAAGACAGTGATAATGTCAAATAAACAATGTTTACAAGTTAACTCCTACATGAAAATGTGTGTTTGGCCCTGTAGGAACATCATGGTGCCTGCTGTCACTGGTGACTTAGGGTATTGTAGAATTTCTAGGGAGTTGGCATTACCTCTTAGAAGGGAGGTGACCTAAGGTCTTTCCTGGAAGAATATACTGCAAAAAAGATCTGTCTCACCTTTGTGTGGGTCTGGAGTGCACTGGAAGTCTCAGGCCAGGCCTGACCCTATGAGTCATGGTGTCCCACTCAGGTTGCTTTTGCTCAGATCTCATGAGATGATGGGCATCTTGATTTCTGGCAAATGATTGACACCNTCCTTCTGTGTCATGTGCTAGATTGTATAATACATTCCTCTTAGATAAATGTGCTACAATTAAAAGCAATGATAAAGTTGTAACATCAGTGTTCCCACAGGAATGACCCTACATAGACTTCTCAAGATACAGTTTTTGTTTGTTTGTTTATCTTCTGTTTTTTGAGATAGGGTTTCTCTGTATAGCTTTGTCTGTCCTGGAATACATTCTGTAGACCANGTTGGCCTTGAACTCACAGAGATCCACCTGACTCTGCCTCCCAATNATGGGATTAAAGGCGTGTGCCACTGCCACCACCTGACTCAAGATACACTCTCAAGTATAACATGTGATTTATCAAAAACTGATACAATTATGATATTTATATATTGCTTGTATTTTATTTTCTAAANTCTTTCATTGTAAGTCCTGTACATTTCTTCTGTTATCTAATCATACAGTTATAATCTTTTCTTGAAAACATGTTAAGTTCATTTCTATCATAGCATAAGAGATGTGTAGATTATATATTTGGACTTCCTCCTTGCTTGTTGTAGGATCTAATAGCCTAGCCACATGTTAACAAAAGTAACAAGAGAATATGCAAGCTTTTCATGAGTTAATTACATTGAGATGATGTCATGGCTCTATATGACAATAGGAGTTGACATCATATACATTCATTAAAATACAACTTCACACCAGGCGGTGGTGGCGCAGCCTTTAATCCCAGCACT